>CAJVPN010001167.1:0-16893 GCA_910592215.1 Entrophospora candida
AAATCCACTTTAATGTAGAGAAGTTATGTTCACAAACTGCTTGAGATGGAGATATTGCATAAAGATGTAAGGCTAATCCTTGCAATTGGTCATTGTTTTTAACTTAACCACCACATAGTTGGATTTTCCTTTTCTTTATTAATGGTATCAAGACCAATTATTTAACAAACGTGGCTAATTATGGCTTAACATTGTGGGTTGTACAATGGACTATGTATATAGATCAAAACTAATTAACATCATATACAAAATTTACTAATAAACTTTTTTTCGACAATTATAAAAATAAAAATTGCATCTTCTCATTCAAAAAAAAAGATACAACTATAAAATTAAGTGATATTATAAATGTAATGGTCCACATAGTTTTTTTTAATTTTATTAGTAAAATCATCCAAAATGTTAAAAAATATTGTTAAACTTTGAAACGTATAGGCTCAATAACCAAACAAGTTAGAATAAAAAAATTTCCAGTTTTTTTCTCTGTGATTCAAAGGGGTCTGATTCATTTCGTCGACAATCATTTCATCGAAAGTTCATTTCGTCGAATTTCGTCACAAAAAACTTCATTAAACAAATTTCTCCTCACACTTCCCACACACTCCGCTTTCTTCACTTAATTTCTTAACTAACTTCCCACACTCCTTACATCTAACTCGTTCAGTCTCTGGCTCGAGGATGAAATAATTTTCGACGAAACGAACATTCGACGAAATGAACATTCGACGAAATAAACATTCGATGAAACAAACTTTCGACGAAATAATTTTCGACGAAGTAAACGCGACCGAGCCCCATCGTACACTCCATTAACATTGGGATATTCTTGTCAGTTAATTGCAATAATATTCGGTGCTTATAAAGAATTTTTTTTTTTCTATGTTTTAGTATGATTTTTATTTCATCAGTTGCGCCAGTTTCACCAGTTGCAATAGTTTCACCAGTTGCAACGGTTGCACCAAAACCGATTGGTGAATGGTGCAATGTCGACTATCTGAATAGGATAGGTTCCACCAGCAACCTTAATTTTCATTAGATGGGGGCGCAACTACTCATTTCCATAATAAGTTATTATTTGTCCAAAAAGGAAAAAATTGGGTTTTATCTTTTTCCAAAATAATTTTATAAAATTTTTTTAAAAAGACATCAAGTAAAGTTAAAAATGTCATATAATAAATCATTATCGTTGATATTGGAAGAAAGAGTGAAATTTGTATATAAAATTCATAATGAAATACTTAATAATGCTAATGCTAATTCTGACAGAGAAAGTATTAAAGATTATTTTTTTTCATTAGTTAAGAACAATGAGAAGCTTTCTAAAAATGAAAAAGAATTTTGTAAAGAAAAGTTTATTTATGATTTTGAATTAGAGGATGCAGTTTATAAAAAAGGCAAACCCAAAGAATGTAACAAATGTAAATTGACAAAATACTCTGATAGATTCTGTGAAGGTTGTATTAGTTTACAACTACAGAGTCTTTTCACCACCTGGACATCTGGTAATGACATAATTGATAACTTTATTCAACAATGTCAAATGAAATCATCTTTTCCACAACATATTTTAGAATGGATACCTTTTGAGCAATTTGAAAAAGTAACAAAATTAACTGAAGGTGGATTTAGTTCAATTTATAAAGCTACGTGGACAAGAGGAGAGATAATTGATTACAATGAGAAGGAAAAGAATTTAGTTATTTTGGTGGTCGATATGTAGTATTAAAAAGTTTAAATAATTCAAGTAATCCAGGAAAAAGCTTTTTTGATGAGGTTGGTAATAATTTTTATTTAAAACAAAAATATATGCTGTATTATATAATACTAATGATTTTACATTTAATTACAGGCAATGAATTATTGTAAAATTAAATCAAGTATGATTGTTAATTGCTATGGTATAACTAAATTCCCAGATAATGGAAATTATGCAATAGTTATAATGTATTTATTAGAAGGAAATTTAAGGGATTATTTACAAAAAAACCATTCTATTTTGACATTAAAAAATAGAATTGCAATTTTTAAATGGTTATGTGTTGCATTATATGATATACATGAAAAAGGTTTAATTCATTGTGATTTACACAGTGGTAATATATTATTAGAAGGAGGTATTGGTTTTATTACAGATTTAGGGTTATGTGGACCAGTTGATGAAAAGTCATCAAATAAAATATATGGAATTGTATCACGCATTGCACCTGAGCTACTAAGCAGCACAAATAATACAAAGTACACGAAGGAAACAGATATTTACAGTATTGGGATGTTAATGTGGGAAATTTTTGCAGGCCATCCACCATTTGATGATAGAGCCCATAATCATCATTTAATTTTTGATATATGTGAAGGTTTACGACCACCAATATTACCTGAAATGCCTGATGATTATGTGCAAATGATGCAGAAATGTTGGGATGTGGATCCATCAAAAAGACCAACTATTAATGAGCTTCGGACATTTGCTGAAAATAAACTTGGAGAATTTTTTAAAAATAAAAGTTTAACAAATAAAAGCTTGAAAAATAATAGTTTAATAAAAAGATTATTCAAGTTTTCTAAAGTTAAAAAACATGAAGTTGAATTTAATAATGATGGTAGCAGCAGCAACAACAGTGATGGCAATGGTGGTGGTGGTGGCAGCAATTTGCAACAAACACACGAATCACACCCAGAAGCATACCATACAAGTAGAATATTGGATGATGAAATTACCAAATCAAAAAGCTTAAAAAGTTATATGAGCAATGATAGTACGTTAGTTGACCCTGACTTCTCTTAAACAAAGGTGAATTAACTTTTTTATTACTAATTAATTTTTCATTACTACTTGTTAATTATTATAATAATCTCTTTTATTCATGTTTAATTAATTAATAAACATTAGATTTTAGTAATAACAGTAAGGAAAAGGTTGAGATTAAATATTATGAATTAGTTGATGAATTGGAGAATTTATTATAAACCACCAGTTTGGCTAGCCAGCTGAGGTTTATATTGCAATAATAATAGTTTATTTAATTTATTTAATACAAAAAAAAATTATAACCTATTAAATTTATACTGTATGTAGTTTATGTTTAGATAAATATTCATATAATATAGTTATAAATTTACTTATTTTTAATATATATATAAAGTTTTAAAATGTTATCATCATAATTTTATATTACATGAATCAGCAAAACCTAATAAAAATCATTTAAGTTTATCATTACTCGAGCAAATATGTAAAAAAGAAAAAACAACTGTCACTATTTAATGAAGGAATATCAGAGCATCATATGGATTCCATTCCATATTTGTTGAGGAATATATTTTAATATTAAAAAACAAAAATAACGAGATATTAATTAGTACGTGCATTTATTTATTGTATTCTGCTTCTATAGGAGCAAGGTTGCAAGTGAGGCATTACAAAATAAGAAAGAAGAATAGCAAGATTCTGATGAAAGAGCTTGTGGGCTGAAATCTGATTTCTTTATAGAAGTTCGAGTTAACGTGTGGTGAGGTAAATGGGTCTCCCTGTCATAAGAAAGCATGATAAAAATAAATTATTGAGATTCGCCATTGAACAAGGTTCTTGAAAACGGTCTAAAGCCTACTCAAGGAATTTTTATATGTGTCATGCATCAATTCTATAGTAAGTTACTTATACACATTGTTGAAATATCGGCTGCAGAAGTAAATTTACCCTATCTATGAATTTTTTGCAAGTCTGCTGCGCGTTGAAGGTACATTCAAGTAATTATTACAATTTTTATAAGATATTAGTTATGTAAGTAAGACTAATTTTCTCTCCAGGAGATATCGCCCAGATCTATTTAGATTATGCTATTTTGTAACTTCCTATGTGAAATTGAGTTATGTCTTATTCATTCCGCAATGAGTTCCAAACAAAAATATGATTATGCAATCTGGGTGGTATCTCAGGAGAGAAAGTTAGCAAAACTCTTGATTATTTATTATTATATTTTGGAATGCTTATCTATTCATTCCTCCATTTCATAATTATTATCATCTATTTTTGATGACGAGTCAGAACTAAATGTTTCTACCACTTTATCTAATTTTTGAATGTTTTCTTGGAGATTTAGTTGCTCTTTATGGATATCTATATCCATGTTTCTAGTTTTTTTTTGTAGTTATTCTGCTTCGGAATTATTCGATCGTGAGATTTAGGTTTTGAAATATTCATTATCTTTTGTGAGCTTGAGTTTCTTGTTGAGTTACGTTCTCTAAAGAATTAACTTTAATCAATTTACAGTCGAAACCTTAGATTGTGTAATGTTATTTGATTTTTTCAATTGTCTATCATGCACTGATCATTTAAATGTTCATTATGGTGTTGATTATGTTCTTTCATTAATATTAATTGTAATTATTATATATACAAATTTAATATTAGCTGTTTATTCATTATATGGTTTGGTGAATCACAAATATGGCATGTGACATTATTACGCTGATTCCATAGTTAATCAGCATTGCTGTTGATTGCTCTTCATCATTTTTATATGCTATATAGTCTAGGATCATAATTGTATGAAATAAACATGATGGAAGTTCTGTGACGATCTCGAAATGATGACAAAAAAATTATTTACATAAACTTTGATCACCTAGATAACTTCAATACTCATATACTTTTACTAGAAGCGAGGAAAATCAAATAGTAATTTTCACCCATTAAAGAAAATTTATTTACATAATAATATTCAAATAAACTTTGTAAACGTATGTATAATAAGAAAAAAAACCATAGTTACTACTTTGGCCGTTCAGATAAATTCAATACCCACAGAGTCTTATTAGAGGCAAAGTATATATAACACAGCAATTTCATACCCTAGAGAGATTCTACGGGTGTGTAAGTTTACTTTCTATTACTGGAATATTTAATACAATTCAAATCAAACATTCATGAGGTTTATTGGAAATGAAGACTTTTTATATCATAATTTCCTACTCTATTATTAATATTATTAAACTATTTATATACAATTTAATTTACAGATAAGTAATTTCTTACTCTATTACGAATGAAGGCTATCGTTTATATTACAAATTTAAGAAAGACTGCGAGTAGATGTAATTTTTATTGAATGGAATGTTGACGTCTTATTCGTATCTATCTATCAATATTTGTTTTATTGATAGTTATATATGCAATTTAACATGGTGAATGGACATGGATATACTGACAAATATTAATATTAAATATTATTACTTTATAATCAATTCATAAATAGAACATTTATGCAAATTTCTTTGAAAGATTTAACTTTTTCTAATGTAATGACATCAAATATAATAATGGCACGTTAAAAGAGTAGAACAAGATGGTAATATAGGAATAAACCTCGTGTATATGTTGTATGTGAAATCGAAATTATGTGAAATTGAAATCTATAATTAAAATATTGGATATGAAATTTGAATTTCACGTACGTGAATTATGTGAATTGCAAATTCATTTTCACAGCATAGTGAAAGTTTTTTGTTACACTAAATGTTATACAGAATCCATTGCTCTTGAAACTTTGCCAGTATAGTTGTTACTTCTCTAAATTGGAGATCAAGATCCAATTCAAATCTAGTTTATCACTTACTTTTTATTGCCGTGTATTGTAAAGTTACGTTGCACAATATAAAAAATTAGTGTAACATTTCAAATTTCATTTTTCACGCACAACATATATTTAAACTTGAATTCCATATAAATCCTTGATTTTCTAAAATTAAAACTCACCAATAAAATCAATCAAATTTCCACCATGCATTTGATATACGTATTAGTATGTAGATAATTTAACAACTTCTTTTTGTCATCAAGATATTTGAATTACATTGAATGATTGTTTGAATAAAATGAATAATAATAATAATAATAACAATAACAATAACAATAACAATAACAACAACAACAACAACAACAATAATAATAATATGAATAATGGTTACAAATAATTCGAATAACAATAAAGTCAAGATCAGAAAATTTTTTTTTAGCCGATATAATAATAATGGTTGCAGTAATTGCTCCCCTCCCTTGTAATGATAATCAATACAAGTGATTGATTTTTTTCTAGTAGCAATAAAAATAGTAGCAGTAAATAATCTAGTACTAGTAATTAAATGGTGGTAGATGATAAATGTGCGGTAGTATCGTTGAGACTGATAGACGATCCTAGCAATTTGAACAACCGAATAAAAATGTAGATTCAAAATAAAACAATAGTTCTAGAGATCGGAACGGCAAAACCCCTTAACCGGTCAATTAACCGGTCAGGTATTAGTATATATATATATTTTTATTTGTCAAGAAATTTACGCGGAGATTAATAATTAGTCTAAACATGATTTTATTCTCTTTCATTTAGTCGATAATGTGAACGTGGCTTCATTTCACATACTGGAATAAAGATTTACAATTAAAGTGGGACGTTATGTCATTTTAAATTGATCCTTTCAAATTGAGATCTAATACTTTAATATTAATAGTACTAGTCTAATACTAAAATAAATCAATTGAACAGATAAATTCGAATTAAAGATTGATTGATATTAATATTAATATTAACATTGATTGTGTATGTATTATTATTATGAGTCATTCGGACAAAGAATTGTATTATGAATAGATGTCCTATTTCATGGGAATGGCTTGGTTTTGTGTATTAATGATAGTATAATGTATTCTACTGAGTCTCGGTTTAGGGGTTTAACAGATAAATTTTCAAAAACCAAATTTTTCTATCTCGCTTTAACGGATTCATATTAATTATAATATTAATATTAATATATTCGGTTTGCCGGATATTTTTTAAAAATCCGTATTAATATTAATATAATAATAGCAAATTTTCCTCAATATTGCAGATAACAATGATCTTTGCCTTTTTGGATATAAGCGTGATAACGTAATGTATTATTAATATTAATAATGCTGACGAATTTATTATGATTAACCAGAACAAGAAATTGTAAGCATTGTGTTGGAACAACCTGAAGTTGAAGATAATGAGGATGTTGAAAATATAATCAAGCCGACTGTAACAAGTACAAAAACTATAAATGATTTGGGAAATGCACTTACAAAAAGATTTACAAGTTGATTCTCAAATGATTAAAAATGTTATTGAAGTTAAAAGAGGATTTTTTTTTGTAAAAGTACCTAATATTACTAAGAAGTAAAACAATGTCGAATTGACGAATTTATGGACCAATAATGATATTAATATTATCGTTATTAAATAAAAAAAAATTTTTTTTAATTTATATCACGTGATTTGAACATAAGTTTCGCTTTTGCGGTCTCTCGGTTTAACGGTTCCGTTAAACCGAGACTCGCTGTATACTTTTATTCATGGAGTTTTTTTTAATAATCTCAATGATTAAACTCAATAAATCAGACGCAACAATCAACTGTTTAAAATATTTGTTAATATAAATAAATGACCGACTTAACAGGTTTACATGTGTATTGATATGTATTGATAAATTTGGATTAGTATAGAAGCTAATTATCATTATCTTTCATAGTAAAAATGCAAAAGTTATTTTCTTTTTTTTTTTTACAAATTATATTTCATAAAATGAAAGAAAAAAAAAAAGCGTTCGAATTGTATTTGGTACCTGAGTTTGTGACGCACGGGGCGATATTATTGCAAACAGGAAACCCCTATTTCATTATCAGATAATGATGGTAATGTTGTGTTGCTCGATAATCTGATAAGTTGTAGGTTTCTTTGAACTCTTTTTCGTTGTTAGAGGAAAATATTCGGCAAGTTGTTTGTGATCAATAAATTCTTTTACAAAAACATCTAGACTTGTCACTGCACCAATGGTAAATTGTAGTGAAAAGTTGGTTAATCGGTTGGTGACCATGATGTAATTATAAACAAACAAATGATTCTCATTAAAAGCTGACTAAGATGCATTTATGTATTACATGTATTACAATATTTTTTTTAAATAAATTTGTTACAAAAATCGGTTCCTATTAAACATTTATCTTTTTTTTTCCAAAACGCAAACCAAAACAAAGAAAATAAAATAAATTTTTTTAAAAAATGTCATTTAGCAAACTATTATTACCACAAAGAAGGGAATTTGTATATAAAATTTGTAATGAAATGTATAATAATGCTCTGGTTAATTCTGATAGAGAAAGTAGAAAAGATTATTTTTTTTCATTAGTCAAGAAAAACAAGAAACTTTCTGAAAATGAAAAAGAATTTTGTAAAGAAAAGTTTATTTATAATTTTGGATTAGAAAATGCAATTTATAAATCAGGTAAACCAAAAAAATGTAATGAGTGTAAATCAATAAAATGTTCTGATAGGTTCTGTGAAGGTTGTATTAGTTTACAATTACAGAATCTTTTTAATAATTGGACATCTGGAAATAACATAATTAACAATTTTATTCAACAATGTCAAATGAAATCACCCTTGCCAAGACATATCTTAGAATGGATACCTTTTGAGCAATTTGAAGATATAACAAATTTAACTAAAGGTGGATTTAGTTCAATTTACACTGCTACATGGAAAAGAGGAAAAATATTTGATTACAATGAAAAGGAAAAAGAATTTAGTTATTTTGGAGGGCAACAAATAGTATTAAAAAGTTTAAATAATTCAAGTAATCCAGGAAAAGGCTTTTTTGATGAGGTTGGTAGTAATTTTTATTTAAAACAAAAATAAATAATGTTGTGTTATATAATGCTAATTGATTTTATATTCAATTATAGGCAATAAATTATTGTAAAATTAAGTCACTGATGATTGTTCCTTGTCATGGTATAACTAAGTTCCCAAATAATGGAAATTATGCAATAGTTTTAAGTTATCATCCAGAAGGAAATTTAAGGGATTATTTACAAAAAAATCATTCCAATTTGACATTAAAGAATAGAATTACAATTTTTAGATGGTTATGTAGTGCATTATATGATATACATGGAAAAGATTTAATCCATTGTGATTTACATAGTGGTAATATATTATTGGAAGGAGGTATTGGTTATATTACAGATTTAGGGTTATGTGGACCAGTTGATGAAAAGTCATCAAATAAAATATATGGAATTGTACCATATGTTGCACCTGAGCTATTTAAAGGCACAAATAATACTAAAAGCACAAAAGAAACGGATATTTACAGTGTTGGAATGTTAATGTGGGAAATATTTGCAGGCTGTCCACCATTTGACAATAGAGCTCATAATCATCATTTAATTTTTGATATATATGAAGGTTTACGGCCACCAGTATTACTTCAAATGCCTGGTGAATATGCACAAATGATGCAAAAGTGTTGGGATGTGGATCCATCAAAAAGGCCAACTATCAGTGAGCTTTTTCTTTTTTCTAAAAAAATATTCAAAGAAGTTTATACAACTGAAAATTTGAAAAATAATTGTCTTATAAAAAGATTATTCAAATTTTTTAAAGGCAATGAGCATAAAATTGATTTTTATAATGATGGTGGTGATTTGCAACAAGTACACAAATCACATCCAGAAGCATATTATACAAGTAGAATATTAGATGACGAAATTACTAAATCAAAAAGCTTAAAAGGTTATACAAATGATAGTTCATTAAATAATCTTGATTTCAATCTTTACAAATTTTAAATTTTTTTTCATAAAATCAAAAATACCTTTTTTATTATTATTGTCAAATTTATTGTCCAATCTTTTCGAGATATATATCATGTATTTTGTACATTTGAAGAAACGAATTTTCTTTCATAAAATTTTAATAATGATGAGAAAGAGCTATAATATCAACCTTCAACGTGAGATTATTGAAGCGAGGCGCTTTTGACAAAAAGAAAAAATAATCAGAACAATCTTGCTTGATGCCATAGTTGGGTCAATAATTTTTTATATAATAATAATCAGTCGGTGGAATAATAAGGCGGATATTACTATCAAGATATTCTACAAATAACACCATCGTCATCACATCAACCTTTGCTACCATATCACCGCCTGCCTATCCCTCCCTACTCCAATTTATAAAAAACATTCGATTCTTTATTTATATAGAGATGAAAAGAAATTCATTAGAACAGTATAAAGGAACACTTGGCATGCCATGCAAATTTGGATTTCACTGAATTGATGTGGTGGAATGGATAATAAAGGATATAATAATTAAAGAAACAACAACTATTATTATTATCACATAATTTTGTTGTTATTGTTGCAACACAAAATATTCAATCATCAACAACAAAAAGCTAATCAAAAGCATTTTCAAGGATTCACATTGACAAGACATGTTCTTTGATGAGCAACGTAAATATAAAGAAGCAAGTGGTGATTTGACCACCCTGTTAATGCAATTCAACTAGTTGTAAATTTGTAGCTACTAACGTTAGAAAAGTTAGACTTTTTAAACTTGTGAGTAATAAATATAATGATTGATAATAATAATTGAATAATATGCAATTTATAAATTGAAATAAAGAAATCAATGATTAATTCCCATCCCATCCCATCCCATCTATTCCCTTTCCAAATAATTCAAAGTTGAAATTGCAGGTGGCGCAACAAATATTTCAGGCGATGAATAAAAAAAATTAGATGTGATTTCCAATGAGATTTTTGTTAACGCACTTTGTTCATCTGGTAAAGTTGCTGTGATGGTTTCAGAAGAAGACGAACAAGCAATTATTGTTGAGAAAGGATTACGTGGAAAATATTGTGTTGCCTTTGATCCACTTGATGGATCTTCTAATATTGATGCTGGTGTAAACGTTGTTACAATTTTTGGTATTTATGAAGTCAATCAACTAACTATATGACATTGGCGTAATTTTATTGATGAACGATTAATTATCAAAAAATTAATTTAGCATGAAGGATCTACTGGAAGTATTTCAGATGTTCTTAGACCAGGTTCTGATATGGTTATTGTATGTATGGTAGTTCTGCTAATCCGGTCATTACACTTGGTAATGGAGTTAATGGTTATACACTTGCTAATGTAAGCACAATTAGTCGATTGATTAATTATTGTGATTACATGTAATTTTGTTTTTTTATTTTTTAGGCGATTGGAGAATTTATCCTAATGTAAGCGTTAAACAAACATATATCCAATTATTACAGTTAAATAAATAAATAAATAAATAGTGATTGTTTTATTTCCTTATTCATTGTTGCTGCTCAACTAACACAGATCAAAATTCCATCTTGTGGAAAGATATATTCAGTAAATGAGGAAATGAAAAATATTGGTATGAACCATGTAAGAAATATTTCAATTCGCTCAAATATCAAATATCCACCAGAAGGTAAAAGTCTTTATTCAGCTTGTTACATCGGTTCAATGGTTGCTGATGTTTATTGTATACTGTTATATGGTGGAATTTTTGCATACCCAGCTGACAAAAAATCAAAAAATGGTAAACTTCGTATCTTGTATGAATGTTTTCCAATGGCTTTTTTAACCGAACAAAGCTGGCGGAAAAGCTATAAATAGCAAAAAACGAGCGCTTGATCTTGTACCGGAATCTATTCATTCCAGGTGTCCTATTTTCTTGGGCAGTAAAGATGATATTGAAGATATAGAAAAGTTTTATGCCGATTTCAATGGTAATTACTAAATTATAAAAAGAAAAAAAAACAATTTATCTTTTTTCTAAATAAAGCATTGATAATAAAGTAAAAAAATAAATTTCTCCTATATTGATATATATCATTTTTTTAGTAAATTTCACTTTGATGAATCCCAATCATAACAAATAAAAGTTTTATTGACTCTGAATTAAAGAAACCCAATGCTTGCTTCCAATTTCGCCTTCTCTTATGCTTCTAATAATAATAAAGTAAAAAATATATTTGCGAAAACGCGTCACGCAATTGACCAATATCACCTGTTTGTGTTCTTATATATAAGCAAAGCATGTTTAACCATTTAAATTGTATTATTATTTTTTAACTAAATAGAAAATATGGGAGTTGTATTGTTAAAAACCTGGGAAGAGTAGTAGTAATACTTAATATGTTAATATGTAATGGTGATAGATTTGCATTCGTAATAGTATTACAGTCAAATCTCGATAAGGCCGAACTTTTATCAAAATTTGGTTTATGAAGATGATTTACAATTATAATTACTGAATTAGTATTAGTATTATTACTATTCGTGTAGATGATATTTAACACATAAAAAAAAGAAAATTTGTCATGTTATTGTCTATTTGGTTTGGTTTTTGGTGCGATCAATGTTTTCACCTTATTAAGCAAATTTTGAGTCGTACGGTTTATTAAAAGAGTTCTTTGCAATTGCAATTGCAAGTGTTTTGCCATTGCCTTGCCTGTTATTTGCAATAAATAAATTTTAATTGCACAAAACTTTTCAATCATCCATGAAATTTCAAAGTTTTTACTTTTGAAAAAAAGATTCCGGGCTATTTTTATGTCAAAATTTATATAGTGATTTTTAGGCAAGGATTCAGTGGTCCCTCCCTACATATAAAGGCAAAATACTTTATAGAACACGTGAATTATTTGCATAATCATTATGTGATAAGTCAAATCAGATTACTTGCCTCATATTTTTGGAGGAAAACATTTAAAAAGTGGGATATTTAATTCTTAAAACCAAAATATATATATATTAATTTTTGATTTATTACACAGTGAATCTCGAACCAATTAAAAATCTTGGTTTTATGGATAAAGTTCAAAGAACGGTTCTATGATAAACCTTAATATTAATAAAAACCTTCTCGATATAGCGGATATCTCGGCTTAACGGATTTTTGGAAGATTTTTTCTAATACTAATACTAATTGCTCAAACTATCCGCTAAATCGAGATTCACTGTGTATTGAACCAAAATTTTTTTCGATTCGTCATTTCTGATCAAATTCTTAATAACCGTACACAAGTCTACTAATTATATGAAAAGTTTATAATTTCCCCCACAAAACATATCACCGTAGACTCCGTCATCTATCAGGTAATTAATGATGCATGATGAAAGTTTTAACTTTGTCATTGGCGTAACTAAAGTATTGACTAAAAGGTAGTTTCTCACTAGAACCATTTTGACTATTTGACTAAAGTAAAAGCCCTTGACACAGGTAAAACCATTTGACATAATTGAAATCATTTGATGTAAGTAAAAACGCTTGATACAAATAAAAACACTTGACACAAGCAGCAATAATAATAATGACGAAATAGTAATCAATAAAGAATTATTATATCATTGTATGTATATTGCAATGATCCAAGAGGAATAATTATCATGGGAGAAATTTTACTTGATTAAACTACTTGTTTTTTCCATATATTTTCTTACAAAATAAAAATGCCTCTTCTTTTTTACAAATTAAAACTATTCTTTTATTATTACATTTCATAAAATCAAATTGTCTTTACATACATATGAGTTGTGTTAAATTGATGTTTTTTCAAATTTTTAACTTTTGAAGTTAACTACACGTAATACACAATAATATTAATCCCAGTTTAACAAAATGAGGCCAAATTTTTGATTTTGTCACTTTTTAAAAATGTTATCAGTAAAAATAAATTAAAATTCTTTTTGGTGCATTTTTTTTCATTCTAATGCCAATTTAGTATTAGAAACTGTTTAGAATTTTGATTTGTGGTTAGTTTTTGCCACATCGCTGTTCGTTGTTGCAGTAGTCAATAGTAAAAATTATGTTATAATGTTTTCCCAATTTTTTTTTATAATTAATTGTCACTCTTTACAATGGGCTTTCGTTACAATGGATTTTCATTACAATGGGAAAAAAATAAAAAATTACATATGGATCTGAGGATTAAGCTTTGACTGTCTGTATGAGATAATTGCCACAGTACAAGAAGCACCAGAAGAAGACAAAAATATGGGTATTCTAATGTTGTTTTAGATGACATTCAAAATTTAACTATTCGCAACAAAATTCTGATACAAGATATTAGTTCAGAAGTATCAGAAACGAGGGACTTGCAACATCAAGTTAGAAAAAAATAAAATGCTTCTCTCTCTAACATATAACTTGGAAAGATTTACTTGATATGTCAATCACATGAGCCTGTCATAATCTTAAAAAAAAAATATTGTACTTTCCGTTTTGGTTTTTAAATACACATTCCGCGATTTCTGCAGTATCCCACCATTTGAATACATTAATATTTTATTGTCTTATCTAAATATCTATCAATTTTATCCAGATGTTTACTAATATTTGAGTTATTGTGTTTTTGTATTCAAAGCATTGCATTAAAAAGTAATCTGCTGTAATGAGTTAGATTCATAATTAAGATTTTGAGCATCTTGAACTCCGATAGGTTTCTTTTAAAGAAATACTTTCAAGCAATGCTCCTTTTTTTACTTCCTCCTCATAAAATATTTATTTTTTAGTATGGGTTTGAGAACTAACAGTATTTAAAGATGATGGATTTGATGATGTTGTTTCTAGGCTTAGAGTAGGACTACAAATATAACAATCATGATGATCATGATTGTTGTGCTATTTTAATTCTGGATCAATAGCATAGTTTTTTGATAAGTGAAATAAGTGAGTTGATCTGATAAATAAAAGGAAAAACAGATTTATCTCTAGGTCAGGATTCATTCAGCTAATCAATTGATTTTTCTGAAAAAATAATCCAGAAACCTGTCCTATTAAGAGTATGTTGACTTCAAATAAAGGTTCATCAAAGTCTTCTATGCCATTAATGAATTGAGTGGAATTGGTGCAATACAAATGTGTCCAGAGTCACATTGCCATATTTCAATTTAATAATATCCTCAAACCAAAAAGTTAATCGGAAGACAAATTATCATCAACACTTGAGTTAACATTTACAAATTGAAGCTGATTACCATCTGACATTCAATAAATATAAATTTATTATTTTTAATTAAATATGACAAAAACATTTTGTCAGTTGTCATCTAATCATGATATCATCAATGATGTATTTTTGACATTTAACATTAGTGATTGTCAATTAGTCATCATTTATCATTCTATTTTATTTTATTGGACAAAAAGTCATGTTATTTGTAATACTTTAAGAAATATAAATATGCTTGAAATCTTCTTCAGTGAAAAAAAAATTAATCAATAAAAATAAATCTGGCATGATTGATTGATTCATAACCATTTCTGATGATTAATGGTTTGGCCAACATTTAATTATTAGCTAGGAACCCTTTTATTAGTTTTACTACATTGCTCGTAAGGACGCCTTAAGTAGTGTAGTTGTATATAATGATTTTAGTTTAGTTTGAACAATATTAGCTGCGTGTCAGATTTAGTGACTCTGCAATAGAGTTGAGTTTCTATTCGTAATAAAATTTTTGTTCAAATCATTCGTTTTGTTTGAATTGTTATCATAATTCGTTTATTATTCGAATTGTGTCATTCGTTTATTATTCGAATTGTTATCATAATTTGTTTATTATTCGAATTGACATCATTCTTTGTTATTATTCGCTGTTAGAATTGTTTGTTATCATTCGTTTATTCGAATTGTTATAGTCATCATTCATTTATTATTATTCGAATTGTTTGTTAGAATTGTTTATCATTCGTTTATTCGAATTGTTATAGTATCATTCATTTATGATTATTCGAATTGTTTGTTATTCAAATTATTCATTATCATTCATTTGTTCGAATTATTCATTATCATTAGTTTTGTTCGAATTATTCGTTTATTTGTTTTGTCTGAACTATTCATTTTATTCAGAACTATTTGTTTTGTTTGAATTATTCATTTTATTTGAATTGCTCGTTTTAATCAAATTATTCATTTTACTTGAATTGCTCATTTAATTGAATCATTTTATTTCGAACTATTCTTTTTACTCGTTTTATTTGAAATATTCGAATTATTCCGTTCATTCAAATTTTGTTTGAAATATTCAAATTATTCGTTTTATTCAAATTATTCATTTATTTGTTTTACTTGAATTATTCTTTTTTTTTTATTCAAACTATTCGAATTTCTTCATTTATTCATTTTATTCGAACTATACGTTTTATTTCGATTATTTGTTTTATTCGAACTATTCGTTTATTCGTTTTATTTAAATTATCAAATTCATAATGAATAAAACAAGTAATTCGAATAAACCCTAATCAAGCATATAGTTGTATATAGCGATTTTATTTGGTGACTCCAATAACTCAGATCACACGCTTGCAATATTATAGACTGTAAATAATTACAGCATTATGGTTTTATGGTCTCTGTTTAGGGTGTCATGCCGGATTTATTTATGTAATGCTAAATTCAGGTACACAAGTCCTAAAAAAAAATTTATTTTATTTATGAGAGACATATTTGTACTTTTAGAAAAAATTTTTTGACAAATTATACACTATAAATAATTTTAAAAAATGGAAAACACTTTGGATGAAAATAAACATCATGACGATACTTCTACTGACAAAAATGATGATGATGAATATTCTGATTATAGAGATGAAATGAATGGGGAATGTCCAGCATGCAATAGATATAATACTAATGAGGCATGGTGTCAATCATGTGATCCAAAGCTATTAACTGAAGGATGGACTAGTGGGAATGGAACATTAGATGAGTTGATTAAAAGTACACAACTTAAAACAACTGAGTATGATAATGATTATTATCTTCAGTGGATTCCTTATAATGATTTAACTAATATTGAAAAGATTGGTGAAGGTGAATTTGCAACTATATCCAAAGCTATTTGGTTAAATGGTGGGAAAAGTATAAATTATTTTAATGAAAGAAGAACTAGCACAGATAGAATTGTGGCATTAAAAAAACTACATAATTCACAGAATATTTCTGATGAATTTCTTAATGAGGTAAATTATTTTATTTTTTTATTTATTTTCAGATTT
>CAJVPN010001168.1:0-16891 GCA_910592215.1 Entrophospora candida
ATTGTCTATTATTAACTAACAGTTATTACTTACAATGAAACAAACTATAATAGATAGATTCATGTCTTGAAAAAAAATTTTCTTTCTTCTAACGATAAATAATAAATAATAAATAATGAATTTAAAATTTTTTGATTTGTATCACGTGAGTCGCGTGCAGCCAATAAAATGCTTTAATTCCCTAAATGCACACCCTCCCTAAATGCACGCTCTCACTCATTCCCAAGGGGGGTGCACTTATGGGGGGTTGACTGTATACACAACGCAATCATTTTTTGATAACACTTGAAATTTCCTTTTTTTTCGAAAAATTCCTTTTTTAAAGACCGAAAATCCCCTTTTTAAAGCTAAATACATCGCACTAAATTAAATTCGTCATATTCTTTGTTTAAAAATGGAAGAAAATAAACAGAACCAAACTTTGTCACCCTCAAAGAAGCCGAATCGTCAAAAACTTAGAAAGGTGCTGAAATGTAAAAAATTATCAGTTTGATTTATTTATTTTAATGATAGTATCAATGAAACAATACTGTTATTATATCTACAAGATATTATTAATACAAGATATTAACAATTAGGAGCGTAAGGCAGCAAAACTGAAAGAATTAGAACAAGAGGCAGATGAAGAAATAAAGAACCAAGTCAATATGAAAGAAGTTGAGTCGAATTCTATTAATCAAATTATATCTAAGTTAGGGTTTACTATTAAAGAGGTAATATTTCTTGTCATTGAAATAACTCTCTATATGAAAGATTTATTGATTACTTTTTACAAATATTATTTATTTCTTCACTACAAATTAGATAAATCCAGATGGTCATTGGTAAACTTAATTAGTTAATTAACTATTATTATAAAAACATTATTATTACTAATGATTAATCATATATTATTAGTCTTTATAATGCAATTTCTGATCAATTGCAAGAGAAATATCAAATAAATGTTTGTAATAATATTATTGATTGATTGATTGATATTTTACAAGCAATAATGATGACGATGATGATAATAATGATATTAATAATTATAATAATTTGTAAACTGATAGATTAATTACAAAGACTTAAGGGAAAAAGCAGCAGATTATATGAAAGAACATGTTGATGATTTTTTACCTTTTGTTCCAGCTTCACAAGATGGTGAAATGTGTAGTTTAGGTTGGTCATTATTAATATAAATATTTAATAATTATTTCTTACACTTTACAAATCAAATTTTAAAATTTTATTCATAATTATGAATTTAGAACAATATCAAAAATATTGTAATGATTTAAAAAATACTGCAATATGGGGTGGACAGTTAGAAGTATTTATTTTTATCATCATCATTGTTACTATTAAATTAATAATAATGATATTATCATTATCATTACTATTACTATTGTTATTACTGTCATCATAATCATAATTGATTAATTGAATTCTTATAGATTTTGGCATTATCAAGATATTTTCAAATTCCAGTTCATATTGTACAAATGAATTCTCCAATTTTAAAAGTTCTTGATGAAGAGTTTCCAAACAAAGATCCAATAACTTTATCGTATCCTTTATTATTGTTTTATTATTATTATTGAATTTCATATAACCAATACCTATCTATCTTTAATTTCATTTTCATTTTTATATATATAATTTACACACAATCAATAATAATAACATAGATTTCATCGTCATATGTATGGGTTAGGTTCTCATTACAATTCACTTCGAACTGTATCATCTTCTCTTTCCTCATCAATATCATAACAATAATAATTTATTTGATTATTTTAATAAACAAGAATATGTTATTGTTATAACAAGGCCATTGTGGTGTAAACATTGCACACAATATTTATATAAAGATTTTCAACTACACATTGATACTAATTACCTTGGAACATTTACCCAAATCTTTTTGAAACTTCTGTTGCATTGACAAATCTCAAATAAAATGGCAAAGCTAATTGCAAAGGTGAAAAATTCCACAAGATCCAATAATTTGTCAAGGAATGAAAATTAAAGAAACTTATCTTCAGAGTTCTTGCAATTTATAAATATTAATACTGTATATTAAAGACAAAGGAAAAAAATAAATAATAAATTAGTTAATTATATAATGAAAATAATATATTTAGTAAGCCAGCTATTCTTTTTTTTTTTTTAAGAGCAGCAGCATGCTTGGATATATGGTTTTAATTGCTTTTATCTTTAAATTCAAAAGTAGGATTTCCAGGTGGATCTTGAATATAAGAAAAGAATACTTCTTTTGTAGTAATTTTTTGTTTAACAATTACTAATTCAGGCTGATAATTTCTTTTAGAAACTTCAATACTTGCTGGTTGATTAATTAGGTTTTAATTCATCACACTCTTCTTGAATGAGTTGATCATCTATACCATTTGTTTCTATTTTCATCGCATCATCTAAGGTAAATTTCTGTCTTTAGCATTGCTTCTAATTGCGTTAGATATTTTAAGTAAGTATCAAGACTTTGATGCAAATCGTAACATCAATTCTGTTCATGTCCAGCAATTTTCTATAATGAACCTGGGAAAAAATGAAGTTAGAACAAATAATAAATATTTATCATTAAAAGAATACAAGATCAGGGATGTTAAACTTTTATTCTAGTGACAAATAACTGGAATATGGAACACTGGAACACTGGAATACCACTCAATGGAACAAAGGTATTATGCGCCATATTGGAACACTGGAATTTTCACATTCCAGTGATTACAGTGTTCCAATGATTATTCCAGTGTTATTTTGATAAAAAATTTTTTTTTAAACCAAATCATGTATTCCATGAATTTGTTTATACTGATAAAAATATAAAGGTAAATCAGAGTAATTGTCTGGTGATCTGTAAAGGATGTACAACAAAAAAAAGGCTAAAACAGAAGTTCAAGATTTAGGAATTTCAAACACAATAAAAAGCATTGGGAAACATTTGCTAGATCATGAATTTCGGTTCGAACCGAACTGTTCAGAGCTTAGGCTAAAAACTACTTGGCAGTTCCTGGTATTCTAATTTTTGCACTCTAATCTAATAACAACCAATGAACGAGTTTTTTCTGAGGCACAGACTTAATTACTCAAAGGCTTTGTATTTTAGAACCTGAAACAATAAGAGTTTAAAAGTTTGCGGAGACGATGAATTTTATATATGAATTGAAAAAGTAGAACGTCCTTAGGATTTCTATTCGAACAAAACGAATGAAACGAATGAAACGAATAAAATGAATAAAACGAATAATTCGAATAAAACTAATAGAACGAATAAACGAATAATTCGAATAAGAATATGTATTACGAATAGGAACTCTAAACTACAAATTTTTGTGGTGAATCTATGAATATGTAACGTTCCGACCTATAACTGACCAGCTGCATCGGCATTATGTATAAAATTCAATCATGATCTCCACACCATCGTTACCATGTATAAAATTATAGATTATGTATGTATTTAGAAACAGGATCCTTCTGGCATCTCTACTTCGTAACACATCCGCTAAACTAAGCTACAATTATTATAATTTTTTTGAAATTATTATGTATATTTTTGCGTAGTTAACGAATTTAGAATGTCTGAAATTTTTGGGTCAAATGTAAACCGAACCAAACCGAACCGTTCGGAGCTTTACCAAGTGAACAACAAACATTTGAAATGTTATTGTTAAGAATGAAAGTCTCCAACTAATCATTCCAATGGGTATAAAATGAAGAAACAATTACTTTCTTTAAATTTGTTTACCCATTAGAAATTTTAAATTTTTTCTTTACAAAAATTCATTAGCTGAATTCTTTTGAATTCCAGTGTAACCTCGTATTCCAGCGGACACTACAAGTACACAAAACCTGTGCTGCGGCTTACGTGCAATCAAAGATCAAGATTTTCTTAAAAAAAAAATAAACATGAAAAGATGTGAAAGTAACAATAATGAACAACAATCTTCTAGAGAAAGAAAACGAGCCAAAAAATTTTCTCAAAGGAATATTGAAACCTTTGGAGAAGGCTCAACAAAAGGTAGCTCAAAAAAGTTGACTTTGTTTTATATATAAGAAATTTTTTAATGATATGTAAAATTTTGTATGTATATGTATATAGCTCCCACTTATACGCCAAAGATAATTGATGTGCTGGATTTTGCTGAAGTATTTGATAATGATATTAATTAATTCATTGATCAATTGAATAATTGATCAAAAAAATTTCTAAAATCTATTACAATTTCAAAAAATCAGGCTCGAGCTTTTGAGATAAATGCTATGAATAATGCTTTAGAACGTTCAAGGTTTTTATCATTCACATATAATTAATAAAAAAATCATAATAAACCCTATATTTTCTAAAACATTTTTTTCTTAAATAGTCAGGCGAAAAATTCAAAAGTTTCACAAACACTTCCAAGACATCTTAGACGTCGAGCAGCGAGCCATAATGTTAAACGATTACCAGCTCGTCTTAGACAAAAAGCCACCGAGGAGGTTTGCTACTAGCTATATTACATATGCATTTATTATATATTTGACATTAATTATTATTGATTTAGATGGAACATGATAATACTGTTCAAAAAAAAACTAGCGGACATAAAAAAAGATATTCAGGTACAATCGCTGAAGAATATAAGCGAAGAAAAGGTATTTAAAATATTCAATATCTATTATTTTTTAGGTCTCAAAAATGATTATTTATGTCTTTTTTTTTGTTAATGTTGTTTTATTGTTACCTTAGCTAATAAAAAATGGCTAGAAACACATATATGGCACGCTAAAAGAATGAAGATGATTAATATTTGGGGTTACAAATTGGTTAATAAAATAGTTAATCATTTTTCCATTGGGAAATAAATGTTATCAATTTAATAATATATATATTTATTTTCAAAAAAAGGCAGAACATCCAAATGAGAAAAGTGTAAGGTCTTCATTTCGAGCAAGCGAACATTTATCCATTATTCAAGATGTATCATATTTCGAATGGTTAAGTTTATCAGGATCAGAAGCTAATATCGTAAAACTTATGAATTCTGTAACAGACCCAACTTTGCCATCAATTGGAAGCCAGAGGTATTTGTATTCTCCTTTCCTTCTTATCATTTATTAATAGGGTTAAGTTTTGGTATACTGATTACATATTAACAACAAAACTTTTAAAGATATTTGAATGGGAAAAGACAATGCTTTACCTATTTGTATTCATTTTTGAAATATCCATCTCATCTCATTGCACCAATAAATCTAATTTGGAAACCTTTACAAGATTTTAATCAAAGAACAACAAGGCATATTCTTATTTGGATACATCCTTGTGTTTTTCAAGAAGCAATTGGTACTTTGGAGAGTGCGATCAAGAAATTAGAATTAAATCAAGGTAAACTAAAAACGGTTAATGATTTTTCATTGAAGATTTTTAATGAAAATAATTTTTCTTCAACAGATTTAATTATTGAAAATCTTCAAGATGAATTTTTAATTTTCGAATTAACTGGTCCAAGATCAACTGCTTTATTGCAAACAGTATTGGATGTTTATGATGGAAATGATGATAATGGTAACGGTACAAACATGTCTATTGATAAAAATCAACGAATAGTACCTTATGTCAATAAAGATGCTCATAATGTGAATATAAAACTTTACACTATTATATAAATATATTAAAGCTGATTGTGCTTAACTATACTTTATCAATTTTAAGGCTTGGAAATCTCTAAGTAATTTACGTAGTGCAACTTCTTTACCCCCAGGAATAGTTTTAGGCTTAACTGTGATAGATCCACGATTAAAGTTAGTACAGATCATAATTATTTCAAAAGTGATCAAATCATGTCAATTTATTTATTTTTAATAGATTTCCAAAAAAAGTACCATCACGTTCAGATACTATTTCTGTTGATTCTGAAAATGCAATTCAAAGAATTTTATTTGATTGGCCAGATAATGTTGCATTTTCTGATATATGGAACAATGATTTGCGAAAATCTTTACAAGAAATTAAAGTTTCAGAAGGTAACCTGAATAAAAGAAGAAGCAGGGTAAATAAGCACCTATTTCAGTAGTTACGTATATTATTATTTTATATTTGTTTATAACTTTTTTAATAAATAAATACGTAGTTACTTGTACCAGGTCAAAAATTACAATTGACTTCAAATGATGCGCTGATTCCAATTTTATTGATTCAAAGAGATTCAATGATTAAAGCAACGTCAATAAAAGGCAAATCTTCAGAATATATTGGTGGATGGAATATAATTATGCCATCTGGTTGGGGAATGGATTTCTGGAAAAGTTTTGTATTTGCTGGTGCATGGGTTGGTGGTAAATAAACGCACACACATATATTAAAATGTAAATACTGATGGTTTGGATATTATACTTACATATTGGTTTTTGATGATTTTGTATAGGACTCAGAGAACGTCATAATAATCATTTTGAGAATGGATTAATATGTTTCCCATATGATTATCCTGGCACTAAATCATATGAAGAATATTCTAAACAACAAAAATTGTTATTAGAATCGGAACATAACAAAAGACCATCAGCAAAGCGCCCAAATTACAAAAAACTTTTTGTTGAATCACCATTTGAACCACCATTTTATCAGTTAACAGGACATGTCACAAAAAATCTTGCTGATGTTAACAATGATAATAAAAAGGTCGAAGAGGAAGAGGAAGAGGAGGAAATAGATACTCAAAAGCCTTTGTTATTTCATGGGTTGAAAAATATTAAACTATTAGAAAAGTTTCATTCTTCAACTAATAATTCTTTTAAAAATACTTTTATAAGTCAAATAAAAAACTCATATAAAGAAAAAAATGTTTGCTTAGTAGATGATTTATCATTTGATTTAGATAGATTCATTGTATGTGTTAGTTTAAATTTATTAGGTAAAGGAGTACCGGGTTATAATGCTATAATTTATAAGACTAGTCAAGAAATATATGATCATTGGTCTAATTTGTTGAAGAATAAAAAGATATATGATGAAATGGATTTTTTTAATGGGGAGATGAACTATGGAAGTAATATCAAAAAAGTATATGATTTTTTTTAATTTGACTTTTTTTTTGTATAAAAACAATAATGAAGTGATAATAACAATTAAATAAATGTAGGATCATAATTTACTACCTAAACCATCTGAAATTATTGGATATGTTACCACCGGAAAGTTTTCGTTTTCTCAAGGCCATGGGTTTGCAATTGGGTGTTGTTCTTTAATTAAAATACTTGAGCTTCTAAGACAACAAAAAAGGTGAATTTTGTGTATATTTATTCAAGAGAGGAAAAAAAACAGTTTTTAATAATAATAATTGTTTATTTTTTTATATTTAGTGAAAAAAGAACAATAAAAAATTTTGTATTGGTAAGAAAGATAACAAGTCTGATTTGTCAACCTGCAACTTTAGAACTTATCTCATAATGAGGTTATATTACCTTTATGCTTCATTATATTTACTAGTTGGTTGATGATTAGAACTTTAGAATAAATAGATTGAAATCATTATAATACACATGTAGGTAATGTAAATTGATTTTGTAATTCTTATTATTACCATTACTACCATTATTATAATCACATTGATAAATTTCAAAATATATATTATCCAAATGGTGCAATCTTGCTTGCTTTAAAATTTACATGAAAAGAATCTATCTTTGTATAAATCCTAAAAAATTTTTTTTTTGATTAATTTAAACAAATAATAATCAAATCTCCTTTTCAACTTCGTTTACTAAACTTGTGAAAAACCTACAAGCCAATTTTGTATTTAATTAATTGCCATAATAACTTTTTTCAGCCTTTTATTAGCTTCTTCCAATTCTTTCAATCTTTTTGATGGGTTGCCATTTTTAAAATGTAAAAATTTAAAATTTTTTTTGTAGAAAAATACATAATAGTTTATAGGAAAAAAAATCAAAACTACAAGGTAAAAAATGTCAGAGCACTTGCATTGGAGGAAAATACTCAGACCCAAAGCCATTGTGAGTATTACCTATTCTTTGGGCATTCCGACAAAAATCTAACTTCCACTTTATCACTACTTTTTTGATAACTATTATCAATAATATTACTACTAATAATGTTTGTATCTCATTGTCATCAATCTCTATCTCTTCAAGCATAGTGGAAGTAGCAACTCCTTTTTCCACATCAATCAATTGGCAAATTTAAGTGGACTGGTTATGTTTTTATAATATTCCAACACATAAGGCGGGATTATGTTGCTTATTTACCTTGTTTCAATGCCAATTAGAGAAAAACAAAGAATTATTTAAAACACATCTTAAGTGTGTAGAGTTCATAAATTTTCATATGATATATAGAAGAATAAACCTCTATATATGTTTTTTACTTTTTCTTTATTAAAAAGGATTTTTTACCATATTATTAATATGACCTCAATTATGATTTTCCGTGGTCATACTATCACTCATGAGCGTGCATTTAGAGAGAGAAATTTTATAAGCTCACTATAAGCTTGGAAATGAGAAATGCATAAATTTAGAGAAGTTACACTTAGAGGGGTTGATTGTACATTTGTAATTCTTTAATAAAAAATACAAATGAATGAAAATGGTTGAAGAAAGGCATTAATGTCACTAAAAAAATTTTATATATTTTAGAAGTGTTGCTTTATTGTATTAAAAATATTATCATTTAATTAAGATTTTCTTTTTTACCAGATAACAATAATAAAATGTATAAAATAAATAGCAAGGATGCTAAAAATCACAGTGTTCCCCAAGACAGAAATGTGGTTTTTTTTCTTTTAATTTTGCTAATATAAATATATAGTTTTTTATGCAATCAAAGTAACCTTTAGTTATTATATTGTATTTATTGGCCAATAAAATTATTTCTAAACGCGTATATATATATATATTATAAAGGGAAAGTTCTAAATTCGTACTAGTAGTAACTTCACGCGACATTATCACGTGATAATTTAGCCAATCAGAGTGGACAAAAATGTGGATACAAAATTCTGAAGCCCAATATTGGATACGAAATTGCTTTTGATTAGCTAATTTTAATGAAACGAACCATAGATAAATAGATATCTAAATTTCTGTTGTTTTTGAAACTTTAAAGAACAACATCTCAAAATACACGAAGAGTTAGTTATGTATGCAGTAGTATTTCCTTTTGGGGGCATGGTTCGTTTCTAATAATCGAGTGTATACACAATGAGAGAGATCAATTAAAAAAGACACAAAGCACCAATGTGTTAAAGACTACACTAGGTTGGAAGTGCATTATGATCATACCTTACGAGTTTTATTATTGTCGAAAGTGTCCATTTAACAAACAATAATAATATCTACCGCACAACTTGGTATTTGCAATAGTAAAACATATTGGAAGTTACCTCTAGCAACATAATAATAATAATAAATTTTTTGTTCGTATTTAATATATTTTATACACATACATATTTATAGTATTATATATGTATATATATATATACACACACACACACACACACACACATACATATATGGTAAATAAATAAAAAATATCCAAGAATTTAAAACCAAGTTTTTAAATCCTCAATATGATAAATTTGGATTTTATAATCTTCGACCAATTTTCTATTTAATTCTATTGCTTCTTTCTCATTATCTCTCTTTTTGTAATTCATTCCCAAGGTTTTCAAAGTAGAAATTTTATTATTATTTACGAAATTTAAAATGATTTTTAATATTTCAGTCTCGTGTTTATGGTTATTATTCTGAATAATTAGAGTATTTAAAGACGCAATCTCATTGGATGATAATAAATCGGAGAGTTCCTTCAAATCACCTTCATTATTAATTACTAATCTTAGATATTCTAAATTCAGTGGCAAGTTGTTTTTTAATAAATTTATGAGATTAACCTCCTCCATTGGATTACTATCAAATCTTAATGAAAGCTTTTTTAGTGAATTTTTAAAATTATTTAATACTCTAATCACTATTGGATAACATGGTGTTAAAATGCCAATAATTTTAAATTCTTCTATGTTGTCACAATGATTGATGATTGCGTTCCCAATCTCGACGGTAAAGAAATTAGTTATCAATCTTTTGCAATTCTTGCCGCTTGATTTAATAAATTCATTTTGA
The DNA here is from genome assembly GCA_910592215.1 of Entrophospora candida. NCBI lineage: Eukaryota > Fungi > Glomeromycota > Glomeromycetes > Entrophosporales > Entrophosporaceae > Entrophospora > Entrophospora candida. Next base: position 10,129 of record CAJVPN010001168.1, read on the forward strand.
TATTTGGGATAATAATCTCTGTCCATTCTATAAAATCCAAAATCCAAGTTTTTAAAACTAAAATTTGAATCTGCTAAACTATTTTTGAAATCTTTTGATGATGGTGCACAATTTTCCATGGCAAGTTGATAAATGTTTCTGAATTTAGATAAAATTTTGAAATCTTCAATATCGAATATTGCATCTTTTATAGATAAAGATCTTAAACTATTTGACTGACATTCTAAAGCTTTAATCAGCGATGATATGTTATTAGAGTGACGTTTTATTAAGATATCATAAAGGTTTCTTTGCTTTTTGATCAATTCAACGATTGAATTTGTTATATTTTCTTCTTTGTCATCTCCATAAGAAATATCCAACTTTCTTATTTTCTTACTAGATGAACCGACCAAATTGACAAATTTTACAATGTTTCCATCATCATCATCATTTAAATTCCAGATATGAAATTGAAATTGTGTCAAATTAATTAGAAAATTTACATTTCCTTCATTGTTAATGCTACTTATGCTATTATTATTATCATCATTAAGAAACTCAAAATTTGGTGCTTTTGACCAACTCCTTGAAGCGCAATAACTTAAATAATCTAAATTGTTAGATTTTCTAGAAAACAATCTGATTAATTGGTCGATAATCAGACTTATGATATCATTGTAGTTATCTTGATTTCTAAGTTTTTTGTTTTTAGTTCCGGCCCATTCAACAATTTTGTGGACGAAGACTTGAAAATCAAGTTCTTTTAAATATTTTGGGTAATCAAACAATGGTTTTCTTGTTAATTCTCCATCTTCTCCTCCTCCGTCACTCTCGCTATGAGTGTCTTTATTGATTAGAGTTTCAATTTCTTTTCTATCTTCTATGCTTAGGAATCTCAAATATGTTTGAATGATGATTGGTGTTTTTACAAACTTGTATTTCTTTTCGAACGGTCTACTCCATAACACATATACGACATTCATGCACCATATTTTATTAACCAAAAGGCTTGAAAATAATCCGGGTCCTTGGTTGCTAACATGTTCGAATATTTCTTGAAGGCATTCATTCGGTAACGAATTGATAACCGTCATTTTTTTTCCCAAGTGAGAAATTACAACAATAAAAATATATACTGTTTATTTTTATTTATACTAATTAAAAATTTGTGTTTCACAAATTTCTCAAGCTTCTTCTACATATTAATCTATATTAATCTATATAATCTATATATATTCGCGATTTCAAATGTTCAAACCGGTTCCGTACAACAGTAGTAGTCAAATTGTTTAGCATTAGCCACAAATGTGATAAACCAGTAAGCAGATTCGATATTAAATAAATTCTTATGGTGAATGAATTAAAATAAAAAAAATCAAGGGCAATGATAAATTATTTATTATTAATTCGCAACAAATTATCGTCGATGAAATAAATTTTGTGAATGAAACATGGATAAACGTAAATTATAAATAAATCGAGAAAAAATCTTACCTGACACCGAAGAAGCAATAAGTTTGAATCAAATTTCTTGTGTTGATGTTGAAATTTCTGAATTTACAAGTTTCAATTGATGAATTAAATCTGCAAGATCCCAATTACCGCAGAAAGTTTTATTTACATTGATGAAGAAGTACCAACCAGCATAAGAATTACAGAACTGATAATTCTGATGAAGAGGAAGAAACGGAAATGGTAGATGGTTATTTCTGATAAAGAGGCCACCAGACAATTCTGCAATTAGTTACCAAGGATTTTGAAAACAATTAGTAATTTAATAAAAATGTCCAAGATGATGCAAAGCAACTCACGATAATAAATAGATTTTATTTATAAAGTCCACACCATAAAGAGACTTTTTTTTTCACAAACTTTCATGCAAATCATTTATTGCAAAAAAAAAAGTTAAAATAAAAGCCTCATTCTAAACTCAAATAAAATTTATGCCGGGAACAAGAAGAACGAGCAAATGTTTAAACAAGCGACATAAAATCGGCATGAAAATATCCTTTTAACGAGGACTAACCATAAGTACCGGAGGCAGCCATATATAATTCATTGTTTGTGTTTCTTGACGGAGTGTAATTGCAAGGGTCATAATTTGAATTGTGTTGAATACTATTATTATTGTCTCAATAATTGATGAATTTATTATATAAAATTTTTCCTCGAATTCGGATATAATCAATCACATTCTGTCTGAGAAAGTATTTTTTTAATAATACTAATAAAACATAAAAATTTTAATGATTGATATAATATGAGTGATGTCATTGAATCCTAAAATAATAGTATGGATCGTTATAGTGAAGGAAGTTAGGAAGGATTTCAGTAAAAAATAGGATAATTAAAACGAAGATTTTCTGAAGGAATAATATAAGTGGATTGCCTAAAGGCTTGGTCGGTTATAAATGGTTCAGCGTAAGCCTTTTTATTGATGGTTTGTGTAACTCCCAGTCTTTATTTTAAAAGAATTCCAGGGAGAAACCATTTTTTTGTTAAATATATTTAAATAGTAATTATTTATTCATTGATTTTTTTAAGTGCAATTGATTAATTTGGATAAATGATTTAATGTAATGGCTTTGGATTTTTGTTTATTGTAAAAAGCCATCAATAAAAATAAGCCAGCCACACTCCTTATTAGTATAATTATTATGATGTTGATGAATGTTTAATAGTTTGTATCAAAACAAAATAATCATGTCATTTAAAGATTTCTTTGACAATAATTTAACCTCACAGCCACCTTATAAATAAAAGGATAATACTATAGTGATCCCAATTTTTTCTTCCTTCTTTATGTTTTAAACGAGAAAATTTTTTTAAAAATCATAATTATTTTTTTACCATTTAAAAAAAATATATATTTAAATTAATGTCAATTGCTACATCAAATCGATGTCTAAACGAACTCGCACAAATTCAGGATGGAGGTAAACTTGCTTCATCGGTGAGTAACATTCTTTCTAATTATCCATCCATCCATTCCCAACACTTTAATAATTAAATTCAATTCTTTAATCGATTAGCTACTATGCTCGAAACTAAAGTCAAGAGGAGCATTAATCAATGATATATACGACGATGGCTATGATGATGCTGAATTAGAATCCTTCGGTCAAGAATTACATCGACGTTATAATTTAATGTATTTTGTTCCTAGAAGCAAATTTAATAAAAGAGATGTGGAAGTAGATGCAAACGAAAATGATGATGATGAAAATGAAGATTATGAAGATTATGAAGATTATGAAAATGATGAAAATGTCAAATTCAAAAAACGAAGTATAGTTGAACCGTTAAAAAGAAAACCAGAAAAACAATCATCGGTGTCGTCATCTACACCTACACCTTCACCTCCACCAATTAGACAACCCGATACTTCAACTACGCCATCGATTAGTACCACTAATTCGATTGAAAAACAATCATCATCACCACCATCATCATCGTCGTCACCACCACCATCGTCATCACTACCATCGTCATCACCACCATCATCATCACCAACAACAAATATAGAAAATGTTAAAGTTAACAAAACAGTTCCAGTAAAAGATGCTTTGTATTGGTGGAGAAATGATCCACTTATTAATGTCCATCATGAACATTGGCATGTAGTTTTTGTTAATAGTCCAGTTAACGGTACATATAAAGATAGAGAAGGAGAAAATTTTATTTATATGCACAGATTCATGTTAGCAAGGTAATTAATTAACATCTTTCATTGGTAGTGGTATTAATGGATATATATATATATATTATATATGTTTAATCATTCTTTTATTTTTTAGATATGATGCTGAACGTTATGCACTTGGAGTGGCAAAGGTCGCAGCTTTACCAAATTATCGAGAACCTATACCTGATGCTTTTTATCCACCCTCCCATTTATATGAAATCGTTAATAATAAAGTTGTTCACTTTCCATCTCGTCCACCTGGTCAAGTTTTTCATGATACAGGTTAATAAACGAATTAATAAATAATAATTGAATTTCTTATTTAATCGTAATATAATAATAATAATAATAATAATAATAATAATAATAATAATAATAATGTTAATTATTATTGTTTTTGATTATTTTAGTTGTTATTACAGAGGATAATCGTAAAGACGATACATCATATACACTTAAAGAATTGGAAAATGCTTTGATAACATTGGAAAAATGGATTGATGGCGAAGAGACTTATCTTAACCCATCTAACTTATTAAATGACCCTAATGGAAATACTGATTTAGGTGCTATCATTGAAGACATATTACATAATGTTGGGCACGCAATGCTTGGTCGCGTTATGGCTCCCAATGATACTAATGCTCCACCAGGTGTTTTGGTTGGTGCTCGTGCAGGGTGTCGTGATCCATTATTTTGGAGATGGCATCGTCACATTGATGATATTTATGTTAGATGGCAAACTAGATTAGGCTTGAACATGTTCAGTAATGATATCCCACCAATAAAAATTAGAAATAATGACATTTTCCTTGCATTTAAAGACGAGCTATTTAATCTTGATAAAGATGGTGATCATAATGGATGGGTTAAATATGCCAAGAAAACAATCGGTGGTAATAATTTTGATAAAACATTGGTAAATGTTACCGGATTCACCAACGAATTACAAACTACTATGAAACAAAGAGTTCATGTTTGGCTTGAAGATACCAATGATAAAGAAATCATTGAGTTTATGTACCCGAGAGAATTCCTTACTTTCTTCCGTATTGAAAATCTATCATCTAAAGTAAGTAAATGAACTTTAAAACAATACTTTGATACTTTGATGTTATCATTATGTAGAATTATGTATTAATAAAAACCCATTTCCATCATCTTTCCCATTTTACTCCATCAATCAAATATTAATTAAGTCATTGCCAGTAACGTTTAGAGTTTTTATCGTTCCAGAGGTATTTATGGATTCGTATGTTCACTGGATAGAACTTGACAAATTCAAAAGAATATTGAAACCATATGAGAAAACCATAATATCACAAGATTGCGACCAGTCAATTGGTATACGTAAACCAGCACAAAAAACTATTAGACAAATGGAAAAATCCACCCAGATGACACCTGATTACGTGAATTCACTAGACAAATTAACATTAGATAAACAATCTGAAGCGATATTTTGTGGTTGTGGTTGGCCATACCATATGGTGATTCCAAGAGGAACGAAAGCAGGTCTTCGATTTAAAATGATGGTTTATGTATCAGATGGTAAAGATGATATGGTTCCTGTTGCTCCAACATGTGGAAGTCAATTATTATGTGGTGGTAGAAAATGGAGAGATAAATATCCTGATAAACATCCAATGGGTTATCCATTTGATAGACCTTTTATAAATAAATCATTTTATCAAACGTTTGCTCATTTACCAAATGTTGCTATACGAGATTTTACAATTCGTTGGGTTGAAGATTTTCCTTTATTAGTTCCTTTAAACAATTAATATATAAAAGTTCATTAGTAACATATAGTATTTAACATGGTTGTTATTTTTGTAAATATTTTTTAGGTAAAAAATACATCAATTTTCCTTGTATTATTACTTTATTTATTTTCTCGTAATTTGTTGAATTGGATTTTAACAGATTTAAACAGATTCGATCTATCGACATGTTTTTTATTTAAAATCCAATTTGTGAGGAATTGATAATATAATTTTTAATTTTATGTATATACAATTGATTCCAATAAAAATTTTTTTAATTGATAATCCTAATCATTTCTTTTTGAGGTGTCTGTTTATATTTGTTGGATGACTATCGATTACTGGCGCAGCTGGGCCAGTAATTGAGGAAATCTCCTCTTGCAAAACATAATCATTTCAAGCTTTTTTCAAAATGGATACTTTTTGAGCGAGTAGCTTAAGCCAATGTTGGCATTTGGCCGTTTGGCCGTTTTGGCTAATAAAGTAGATATGTCAATTTTATATCAATGTCGTTAAAATTGAAAAAATTTGGCTGCTTTGGCTGACCAAACGGCCAAGGAATTGTTTAGCTGTGACCAAATTCCAACCATGACTTAAGCTTAAGCTTAGGAATAGGAATATATATATATATAATCGGTTGAACTTGGTGAAATGTATTCAAATAAGATTAAAAAAAGTCGCTTCACTTTAACATTTTAACCATAACCTTTTTTTTAAATTTTAAATTTTTTTTCATGATGCCTAAAGTGCACCTTCCCAATGTTAATTACAGCAGAATCCGTCTATAAGCATACTGTCGAGCCAAGAAAAATCCTATGATATTAAGCAGGTTATTCTTAAAAAGCAGGTTTTGCATTTATATGTTTATGATGTCACAAAATTCATGATTTTTTTTTTAAATAAAAATCAGTTAACTTGAATATACATATTTATAAAAAAAAAGATCAATTACTATTCTTTTACATTAAGTACGCAATTACTAAATATTTTTAAATGTTTAGTTATTCCCAAAAAGGCCTGGTCAATTTTTTACTGTCACAAAAAAAAACTAAAATAAAAGAGGTTTTTTTCTCACACCAATCAATTCCCTAAAGGTATTATATAGCCTTTTTTATGAGTCACGTGATTTTATTAGATGAACTCCCGTTATTATTATTATTATTATTATTATTATTATAATAAGAACATCCATTATACGGACATTTTTTGCTTGTCCCAGGAGCGTTATTACAGTGCGGGTCATCTATACTCAGAAGTTAAAATTTTTGAAATATTATGTGATCCACACATTGGATTTTAAAAAACTTACCACCATTCAATTCAGCTTTAA
>CAJVPN010001169.1:0-16888 GCA_910592215.1 Entrophospora candida
AGGTAAGAGTTTAAGAATCTGAATTGATTACATCTTTTTGATTCATTCATATTAATTCAATCATTTTAAACCTTGTTAGAAACATTCAAACTATTATTAAAATTATTAAAATTATGATTTATAACTTACGCAACCATGAATTTTTTGATGGCAGCACTTCTTAATGGAGGATAAAAATGCACATGAAAATGTGAATCACAAATATGAGTTTTACCATCATTGTCAGTTTGTGATTGATGTATGCCCATTGAATAAGGGAAACTGCACCGAAATAAGTTGTCATATTTACAAGTAATAATACGTAGAATGTTTGAAAAATCTTTTATTAACGAATTTCCATCATGTTTTGAAAAATCATTAAAATTTCTTAAATGAAATTTTGAGATTATCATAGTTTCAAATGGCCAAGCACTCCAATAAGGTGTCAAACAAACAAATGAATTGTTTTCATAAACTATACGTATTTTCCCTTTAACTTCTTCTACTAAAATATAATTGCACAATAAGCATGTTTGATATTTTTCAAAATAATTTGTCATTGACTCAAATTCTTTTGTTGGTTCACATGGTATTGAATCAGTGCTCCATATTTGACAATGTGGATGTGGATTGGAACATCCCATTATTGCACCTTTATTTTCAAAAATTTGAATATAATTTATATGTGGAATTGATGATAATCCTTGATATATTTCTATCCAGGTTTCAACAACCTTTGAAATTTCTTCTTGTGACATTTCTGCTAATGTTACACTATGGTTTGGTGAAAAACACATCACTTTACATTGACCTTTTACACTTTGTGCTCTTAACAACCATGAAAATTTATCTAAAATTTCAATAAAAATTTTAAAAACTCTGCATTACTTTTTTAAATCAATTCAAAAAGAAAATTTTTTTCCTTTACCAGAAACTTCTGTTTCATAATCAGGTGAGATTGATTTAACAGCTGAAAAATCGTTATCAAATATAAATGTGTTTGAGTAATTAGGATTATGATCACCTTGAGCACGTGAATTTCCTGGACATAAATAACACTTTGGATCATAGCTTGGTAAAATTTCTAGAGTACTAGATTCCACCTGGCCTAACCAGGGGCGTTTAGCACGTTGAGGTGAACATAATACCCATGAATTTGTTAATGGATTAAAACGTCTATGTGGGTTTTCTTCAAAATTAAATTCTTTTGACATTTTTTTTTTTAACTCTGCCAAGAGAGAGTTATTTAGCAACACAGATCCGCAGATTGTTTATCAACCAGGATAAAAATTACAAGATAGTCAGGATTATTAGCAAATTTGGAAATGAATCTAGATCAATTCGTATATGGGCGAACGAGTTGACGTGATACTTTCTGCCTTTTGAAAATCTTTTTTTTAAAGAAAATTCCCAATACTTCAAAGTTTTAATGGTTGTATCCGCCGAATAATATTCAATAGTAATAGATTATTCACCGATTATCCGGTTAATTTGGTGTTGAAAAACTTTCAATGATTAATTTAATCGGGCGGATGTTGAAAATTTTCACCGGATAATCAACGGATACAACACTACTTCGTTTCGTTTCTGCTGTTGTTGTACTTTAATGAAATAAACAAAAATAACATATAACCTTTTTCTTATGCCATCAAGAAGTTCTTCTTCTTGGAACTATTATTTACACATTATTTTAGAGATTTTTTTGTGTTACACTCCTCCGAGAGATTTACATTTTTTGATTTAAAAAATGTATTATCGATATCAAAAAATTAAAATAATATTCAATATAACAACAATTCCTCCGTCTTTTAAAAAAAGAATATTCAATTATCCCAGTAATAACTTGTCAAGTAGATCATTTCATACTGCTACCACATTAAAAGTACCAACAACTACGACTGGTGTTAAACCCGATTTAAAACTTTTACAAAAACTTCGGCAAGAAACATCGATTAGTTTAAGCAAGGCTAAAGAAGCACTCGTCAAACATAATAATGACTATAATAAAGCAAAAGAATGGCTTATTGAAGACTCGAAAATTAGTGGCCAAAAAAAGGCGGAAAAACTTAAAGATAGAATTGCAAAAGAAGGTCTAATAGGAGTTGTATTAACGAAAAATTTAGAAAAAAATGATGGCTTGACATCGACAACTAGAGGCGCAATCGTTGAGGTATTTTCACCAGTAATAAAATAGTAATAACAATAAAATTTCTATGACTATAATCTATAATTAATCAATCATAAATCATAACGGTCTAGGTAAGTTGTGAAACAGATTTTGTTTCGCGTAACTTGTTATTTCAACAATTAGTCGCTCAAATTGCGTCCACCACACTTTTTTTATCCAACGATATCATTACTAATGAAAACAATAATGGTGAAAACAAAATCCCAACAACTAAAATTAGTGATAATGATAAAATTATTATTAATCCAATTTCACCTTTAGTTCTTAACACATTACCTTTACTTCCCCATCCTTCTTCAAATTCTATTAATAATAATTCCAATGCAACAACTATTCAACAATCAATTATGGATATAATTAGCAAATTAGGCGAAAATATTGTTATACGTAGAGCAGAAGTTGTTGGACTAAAAAATAATTATGATGGTGACGGTGATAGATCATTAAATAATAATAGAATTGTTTTAACAGGTGGATACGTACACGGAGGTGATTCGATGACTGGAAGAATTGGTGGACTTGTAGTAGTGGAAGTTTTGGGTCAAAACCTCAATCAATCGTTAGACTCGACTAGTAAGTTGATTCAAAACATAGCACGTCAAATTGTAGGATATAATCCCAAATACATCGATGATGATAAAGATGATAAAATCATCTCTTCCAAAATGCTTGGGAATTATAACAATAAGGATGAATTTTTAAGAGATAATGTACTTTTATACCAGGATTTCCTGTATGGTGGAGGAACTGTTAAACAAGTTTTAGAAAATTTTAAAAATGTATCTGGTGCAGAAATAAAAATTTTAGATTTTAAGAGATGGGAATGTGGCGAAGAAATAATATAATTTGTTAATAAGTTATTATATAGATATGAATAAAATAAATAAACTTTACATTAAAATAATGACTATTGTTAATACTAATGTATATATATATAGCCTAATAATTAAAAACTCGAAATATGATAAAATTATGCTGCAATTGTAGTGGTAACAGTAATAGTAGATGTAGGTGTATTATTATTGTTATTAGAAGGAGAAGCAGTAGAAGAGGAAGAGGAAGTCATGTTTGAAATTGTCCAATCTGGAACTTCGCCATTATACTTATCTCTTGAAATTTCTACGACCGTAGATTTTAAACAACCTATCAATGAACCTATATATATATATATTCATCACATTCATAAGATATGAGTATTGATTTATTATAATTTCCTACAACTTCCCGAGAAAATAATTTTTTGAACTTACCACCAACCCATGCTCGACAATTTGAAACAAAAACTTTTCCACTACCGTTATCTTCCAAAAAATCAATATGATCAACCAATCCACTTAAAGAAGAAAACCTTTTATCCGTGTGTAAAGCACGGAGAATTTCTTGTGCAAATCTTGATTGAAAGTTTGGAAGTAATGCCGTGCCACCAATAAGAAGGATAGAAGATGCGAGTTCTTTTCTCAAATATATTGGTGTCTTTAAATATTATTAGAATAAACAGAATAAAATCAATTAATAATAATACTAGCAAAAATATACAATTGAAATAATAATGGATTATTACCTTTAGTAAACATTCAAGTGCACATCCAACCACACTAGACTCGTCTTCATCACCTTCAAATAAAACTTCAGCACACCGTTCTCTAATCCATCCAGGAACCACCAGAGTTCCAATTTGTCGCTCTCTACCATTTTTACTGATAGTAATAGGATACAAAATTTCAGTTGACGAACTAACTGAAGCATATTTGCGTTCCATATCCTCAACATCTGTCTTCTCGGCTATACCAATTGATGACGCAGATACCATAATTGGACTGACAAAAATAAACCGAGTTTTTATATCCTCCAAGACAGCATGTGTCAAATATTTGCCATGAACTGGTACTAGGCTGGTTGATGGTGGAATAATCATACTACCATAGGTTGATAATAGATCTTTAAGTCTTTTTGTTAATGCGCGGCCTGCTAATGGTGTTGTTTTAATAAAAGGAGTTAACGGGCGAGCTGAGAACGTCTAAGATAATAATAATAATCATAAAGTATTATATTTAAGGAGATTTTTTTGTATAAATTATTTAATAATAGTAAGCTGAAATACCGGTAACACTGTTGTTTCTAAATGACCAACATCAATCACTAATCCTGTTGTACAGCCAGTTGTTAATAATGCCAACATATGAGAAGGAGCAAAAGAAATAGATGGAACCTAATTAATAATCATAACAATATTATCAATAAATTAATAACATTCTATTCTATTTTATATTTATTTGCTGGAACTTTTATCAATGTTATATTTGTGTACCTGCAAATTTTCAAAAAGTACTTTGGTAATCAATTGTTTTAATTTTAATGGCATCATGGGTGATTCACACAATACAACCTTACGTTGTTTTGGATCTGTTAATAAATATCTAAAAAAAGTCATTTAGTAAGGAAAAAATTCACTTTCATACACGTACGTATTTATGTCCAAGTATGTATGCATTTACCTAAAATAAATTTCTCGAAGATAATGTGCCAGTCGATCATACAAAGTGTCAATTCCATCAGAATGTTTCTCAATTTCTAGATCAAATAATTCTGCAAACTGTTATATGTTAACAACCAAACTTTAAGGTAAAGAGGGTGAAAAAGAAACAAAAATAAATTACCTCGCCAACTATTCTACACCCTTCTCCGCAAGCTTTTATTACTCCACCACTGCCATTAAAATCTTGGTCCCAGTGTGTTTTCATATTACCTGCATAAACAGGTACTATATGCCTTGGTCTCGATTCACCACTAAACCCAGCTTTAATATAAAGACTTCCAATATCCAACACAATTCTATCTTCACCAGTTCCGTAGATAGAGTGTCGCCGTGTAATTCCAACAGATGGTAGTGAACTGTTTGTTGAAGAAAGCGTTGTAGAATGACTTCGATTTGTTACTTGTAGTGAAGAAGTATTTGAAGTGACGCCATCAGTGGAAGGTATAGCAAGAGAGTTTGTTGCCATTATTATTGTAATATCTTGCTTAATTATGAATGTCTAGTAAATTCGTTTTAGTTTTTTTTTCAATTTTTCATATGCTAATAGGAGGATCTGCAATGAGGGAAATTACAAGATGTTACACGAATTACACATTTCATAAATATTCCCAAAACCACCTCGCAACTTTGGCTTAAAAATGTCTTCTTGCACAAGTGTAGCTCGTATGAATGCGAATGTAAATCAAAAACACGCCTCGTGAATATTGTGATAATAGAAAATTATTTTTACTGACGTCATATTTATTAGCTGTACCCGCCAATGATATTCACCGATCATTACCGATTACCCGGTTAATATTAATCAGGCATTGTTGAAAAATTTCACCAGATAATTGGCGAATAATATAATTAAAAAATAATAATGTAAATAATATTTTATTTCCACTATTGCACTATCACAAACATTCTTTCTACTAGATGAAATTAATTGGAAGATGGATCCATTTACATGGTGGGAGAATTACAAGATGAACACCCAACTGTGTCATTATTGGCTAAAAAATATTTATGTATTGCGGCATCTATTTAGTGAAGCTGGAAACACAATGATAACCAAACGAACAAAATTGAATTCATTGCTATTGAAAGAATTGTATTTCATTAAAAAAATATGAATGTAATGAAAACGTTTTTCCTGATGAATAAATAATGTTATATTTTTTGTATTAAATTTATTTATTGTTATATTTTTTTAAATCAATGAATATTCAACGGATATTCAGTGAATAGCCGATTATCCAGATAATCAACAGGTACAACCACTACTTCAATGTGCATTGTAGCGAATTCAAAAGATTGTGTTTCTTTTTATAAACAAATTAGTTAAGAATAGTAATATTCAAATCTATGATTGTTATTGCTCAATAATATTATATTATATAGTAAAAATAAATATGATAATCTAGTACAATAAAAATTACAATATATAAAATTATAAAAATAAATAGAAAAAAAATCAAAGAATTTATAAATTCACTCTAAAATTATATATATAAATGAAATATATATTGTCTTTTACTAAAAAAATTTCTTTTTAAGTCTCCTTCCTCCATCACATTGAAATTGGCCTATCATTTAATTCTTTACCATCGAATTTTTGATCATTGTTGCTGTTGTTGTTATATGAATCTTGTAAAGATGATTTTTGTTTCATGAATGAAAGACTAAGTGATGCTATCAATATTATATTTTTAGTTAATGTATTATTAAAATTAAAAAAATCTGGAGAGAAGCCAATTTTTCTCCCAATTATAAATAAATAACTATATAATTACCGAATCCACTAGTAACACCGCCGCTAATACTTTTATTCTTTGGTTTCTTCAGTTTATCCCATCTATTTCCACTTCCATCCCTCATTTTTTGTGCATGACCAACTAAACATTCAATCATTTGATTATAAGTTTCAGAATCCATCATTGTTTGTTCACGTTGATCCAACCAATAAGTTAATACGTCTGATGTTTGACGTGAAAGTGCCAGAAGTTGTGATTTAAATGCAAGTAATTGGGAGGCTGTATATGTTTGCAGTGTGTCTAATTAGATCACCGTTAGTTAATTTTAAACATTTCAAATAATTAAAAATTTCGAGCAAGCAAAAAATATATTTAATAATACCTTCGGGTATCGAACATAATGATTTGGCTAAATCAACATCAACTTTTTTTGGTTCTTTAGGCATTGGATTATTATTATTTTTTGTTGTAATGATGGAAGAAGATAAAAGATCACGTTGTGAGAAACTGGACGGAGGTGTTGGTGTTGGTGACGTAGAACGACTAACAGGTGCAGACAAAGAAGTAGTCGATTTATTTGTAACTTTTGTTGCATTCGTTGAAGATGATGTTATATTTGACATTTCAACATTATTAAGATTCAAATTTGCTTTTAATTTAGTCTTTATTGAAATATATATATATGATTTAATAAATAATGTTCAAATTTCTAAAAAAAATAATTAAATATAAATAAAAAAAATAGTAATTTTTCCTTTCTTATTTACCTCCTCAAATATTTCTATTGAAATTCCCAAGGCAGCATAAAATTCTTTTCTAATTAAAGATTTTTTCCATTGAAAGGGAGTTTCATTTGAATCATTAGATATTTGCTGCCATATTTCTATACTAATCAGAATTATAACGTTAATTTTATATTTACATGAGAGATGAGAGCAATCTATTTTCTTGATAATAATTATAGCAATAATAACCTTCCCCTTGTATGTAATATTGATTCAAAATCTCCATTACCAGACTCTGATGTTATTTGATTGTTATTATCACGTTTGACTGGAAACACATCATTTTGAGTTGGGAATATATTATCTAAAATTTCATTTAAATTTCCAATTTGTTGTAATTGTTTATTCATCATAGAAAAATTTGGGAAGATAAAACAATGTCGATCGATTCGTAACACCAATAATTAATAAGATAATTCCAAATATGGTAATTATGATTGTGGTGTGAAAGGGACATCCATCAATCTATTGAAAAAATTTATTTAATTATCAAAATCAAATGTCATCAAGAAAAATCCATGTTTCTTCTAACAGCCAAGATTTTCATACTAAAAACAATTTAGTTTTTAATAGAAAAATACTGTCATCACAATCACTTTCAACAAGAAAAAACTTATTATTATTATTATTTATTTTTATAATATGCACATCTTTTACAATTCTATACAACTCCTATCAATTAAATTTCAAACCAGCTAGATTAACTCAGTATCAAGCAGGAATTGCACCAGAAACTTATAGACAAGGTTTATTGAAATGCAATGAGATTAATCGTGAAAAACTTGATAATAGTAAATTAGTTAGAACAAAAAACCCTAGATATACTGGGGCATCAAAAACGATATTATTAAAAAACGCACTGATCTTGGATGGTGTGAGTGATGATGCAATCGAAAGTGATTTATTAATGCAGGATGGTATAATTAAAAGTATTAATAGAGATGAAATTAGTAATTATCTAAAGAAAATGAAAGAGACGCAACAAAAATTTAATGATGATGAAATTATTATTATCAATCTTAAGAGGAAATATGTCTCTCCTGGTTTAGTTGACATGCATAGGTATTATTTATTCTAGATAATGATTATAAAATTTTTGTTATTTATTTTATTTATAATTAATTACATTCATTTGTAATATGTTAGTCATGTGGGTTTAGATTCTTGGCCTTATTTAGATGCAAACAGAGATTACAATGAATGGAATGAAATGATTACACCTTATGTTAGTGAATGCCTATTATTATTATTATCATTATTATCATTATTTATTATTATTTAACTTAATTTTATTGTGTTTAGGTACGTGTCAAGGATGGATTAAATCCAAATGATCCTGGTTAGTTGAATTCGATAAGCTAAAATAAAAGAATACATTTATTATTATATAATTTAATAATATATTTATATATTTTATATTATTAGCAATTAGAATTGTGGCTTCTGGTGGTGTTACAACTTCATTGGGTGCGAAGTTTGTTTTGATAGCAATTTTCAGATATTGTGTTTTATACATTTTGCAAGTATTTCAAAATACTCATATACATATACATATACATATCTAGTTTTGCCTGGAAGTTCTAACGTAATGGGTGGTGAAGGCTATGTTATAAAGATGCGATTGGTTGATACACTTTCAGTTGATGATATGAGCATTAATGCAAACATAAATCCTGAAGAAGAACACAAATGGAGATGGCTGAAAATGACATGTGGTGAAAATCCAAAGGTATATTAAAATAATGATGCATGTTTAGATTATTAAACACGAATTTTTAACCAATTAATTAATTATGTTATACATCTATGTATATTCAAACTAATATTAGCACGATTATGGTGGTAGACGTTATGCTCCACGCACCAGGATGGGAATAGCATGGCTATTTCGTAGAAGCTTTTCAGAAGCACTCAAAATAAAACAAAGTCAAGATAATTGGTGTAATTCAGCAAGAAGACTTGGCGGTAGTGAACA
The DNA here is from genome assembly GCA_910592215.1 of Entrophospora candida. Taxonomy (NCBI): domain Eukaryota; kingdom Fungi; phylum Glomeromycota; class Glomeromycetes; order Entrophosporales; family Entrophosporaceae; genus Entrophospora; species Entrophospora candida. The sequence continues at coordinate 9,200 of CAJVPN010001169.1, forward strand.
ATTGAGCACCAATTTTCCAGAGGACCTAAAGTATGAAAGTTTGATTGCTTTGTTAAGAGGCGATGCTAAATTAAATGTTCATTGTTATGAGGTTGGTATCATTATTATTATCGATTTTTATTGTTTATTCAGACACAAAATAAATTAATATGTGTCACAATAAATCTTTTTACGGTCGATAATAATCAATAACAATAATAATAGACACATGACATTGAAACAATGATTCGACACTCTTTAGAATTTAATTTTACAATTGCAGCCATACATCATGCATCAGACGCTTACCGTATTCCAGAAATAATTAAACGTGGAAATGGTAATATCACTGTTGCCTTATTTTCAGATTTATGGGGCTCTAAAAAAGAATCATTTGGTAGTAGTACAAAAGGACCAAAAATATTGGCAGATAACAACATTTTAGTTTCTTTAATAAGTGATCACCCTGTTATAAATGCTCAAACATTTGTTTTTGAGGCTGCTAAAGCTCATTATTATGGATTGAGTAAATCACTTTCAATTGCTGCCATAACCTCTGTACCGGCTAATTCACTTGGTTTAGGTCATCGCATTGGACGTATATCAGTTGGATATGATGCAGATGTAGTGGTAATGTGAATCCATTATACATTTTATATAATTATAAATACATATATTTGATAAATTAATTATATAGAGATGTGTTTATATATATATGTAGCTTTGGGATTCTTATCCATTATCACTTGGTGCAACACCTTTAGAAGTATACATTGATGGTATTCCACAGTTTGATGCATCGATTTCTCTCTTAGAAAATTCTACCACTAAAAATCTAACTAAAAATAAAAAAATCAATAACCACCAAATAACTAATGATGATAAAGTTAAATCTCGTACAGTCTCGTCAATTATTATTAAAAATATCGGGAAAGTGTTTATTAATCAAGATTACATTATTGATTCAACAAATCTATTAAGAAATGAAACTATAAATATTATAATTAAAGATGGTATTGTGGATTGTATTGGATCTGATTGTAAAGATCCAGAAGAAATTTCATTATTTGAAATCGTGGATTTATGTGGTGGTTATGTACTCCCTGTAAGTTTAGTTAATATTATATGTAAAATGTAAAATTATATTTTTGCAAATGAATTTTGAATTGTAAATTATTTATTTAGTTATTTAATTTAATTTAAAAACCCCCATTTTTTTGATGTTTAGGGAATTACTGCAGTGGGATCTGATCTCGGATTAAGAGAAATTATGAAAGAAGAAAGTACATCAGATGGAGAAGTCGAATTATCTGGCAATCCTAATGAAATTATTTACGCATTAGATGGATTGAAATTGGGCGGTAAACATTTGGACGTAGCATATAAAGCTGGAATATTTAACGTAATAACATCACCAATCTCTACTAAAGGGTTAATATCTGGAGTTTCGGTTGCTTTTAAAACAGGAGCAAGTAAAATTATTGACAAAGAAGCAATTATTAAAGAAGCTACTGCGTTACATGTCCATATTGGATCAAAACACAAGAGCAAATATTTACCAACAATTTCAAGTCAAATATCAACATTACGTAAATTATTGTTGTTGTTTAGAAATAACAACGATGTTGATGATATTTTTAAATATATAATAAATGGAAAAATTCCATTAGTAGCTGAAGTAGATAATAAAGACGAGATATCTGCATTAATTAAATTGAAAAAACATATTAAAGCACATGGCGGTGATATTAATTTAGTCATATTAGGTGGTAGTGAATCATATTTGGTAGCAAAAGAATTATACGAAGAAAACGTTTCGGTGATACTGAGACCAACAAGACCAACACCTAATACATGGTCAACAAAAGATGTTTTAATTGGTAAACCAATAACAAACAGAACATGTATTGAAATATTACATGAACACAAAGTTAAAATAGGAATAGGAGTAAGTGATTCGTCATTAGCGAGGAATTTGGTGTGGGAGGCAGGTTGGGTATTTAAAAATAGTAATGGATTATTTAAAGAAAAGGAAATCGTTGGATTAATTACATGGAATTTGGAAAATATTTTAGACTTGAATAAAGATGTGGTTGATGATAATGGTGGTGATAGTGATGATAATAACAAGAATACTAGAAAAAATGGGTTGATTAATGGTAATGCAGCAAGTTTTGTTGCTTATGATGGGAATCCTTTTAGTATGGATGCAAAGGTAAAGGTCATTGCGGGAGGAGGAAGGAATAATATTTTAATAGATCCAGAACAAGATTAAAAAATTATATACATATAGTGCGTGTGATTAGTTAATAAAAAATTATTTATTTCAAGTTTTTTTTTTGTAATTTTCTTTAGAGTTAGTATTTCTTTTAATACAAATAGCATGCATATTATAATTATATATGTGTGTGTGTGTTTAATTTAGAAGTAATTTACATGGATGAAACGGTCAAATATTTATTTAATGAGAAAGCAATATTTCTTATTCGAATCGGTGGAGTTTCTGGACATTGAATTGGCTCTTTTTGATTTGTTTTTAGCATCGGTGATGGTGATGATGACTATTTCTTTTCATGAGCTTGATTTTTGAGTAATTCCAGTCCGTTTTTCTTCCGAGACAATATTTTGGGAGACATTCAAAGGTCTAACCAACTGAGGTTTTTGCCAGATTAAAATTTGACCCAAAATTCGGAGTGCCGATTTTCTGGAATTAATTCGTAAAATGGTCACATGAAATTGCATTGAAGAAAACATTTGATTTAAGAATAATTTTATCAGACAAATGAGATAATTCAAAGAAAGTATGAAATATATCAATCTAACAGAGAAGACCACGAAGAAAATATTGAGCATCTTGATGATGTTGATCTTTTAATATTTTTTTAAAGCAAGTAAAATCTTGGACAATCTAAACTTCCAGAGCCGATTTTCCTTTTGTTTGTGTAACACATTTCGATTTTGTTATTTACCTCGGAGGTGGTTTTGCCGGAATGGAAATTATAGGAAAATGTCCTAGTGGCATTTGGAATTAAAGAAATTGAACCAAGGTGAAAATCATTTAAAGATTGCTTATGATAATGCTGGTGGACAAAATAATAAATAATACTATTTGATTTTATTTGCATTTAGTACTTGTGTGGTTATTATGAAAGTATTGAATAATTCCTTGGACACACAAAATTCAAATGTGATGGTAATTTTGACTTGATTAAAAAACTCTACAGAAAAACAATTGTAATTGTATGGATCATGTTGAAAAATCAAGCACTTCTGGATTGAATAAAACTCAATGCTAAAAAATTTTCAATACCTGGATATCAAATCTATTTGGGAATTTATAAAAATTAAATGGTCTGCAAATGTATCAACATTTTCTTTTTGAGCATTTATTTAATCCAAAACTCAGGAGGTTTCCAATGGATCTTTGTTAAATTTAATTTATTGAAAGCTAGGAAAACAGACATTACTAAAGTTATAAAAGAAATCAAAACTCTATTTATTTTAGTATTAACATCTCCTAATTTGTATTACAAGCAGCAAGAATACCTTCATAATAATATTTGCCCATTTGTAAATGATGAATTTAAAGGCATATAACTCAAATTGGCTGTAAATTATTTCTCTTCTAATTTTTGTTTCTTTCTAGATTTCTCATGATTTTGTATTAGTGTTTTTTTATTGGTTACAGTCAAACCTCGTTATAACGAACATATTGGTTTGGCCCAATGATCCGTTATAACGAGGTATTCGGTAACCAAGGTAATCGATGATCATCACGTGATAATTTTAAAAATAATTAATATTAATGATAATAAATTGTACAACATAATAATAATAATATAACTGATATGATGTTTTTGTTGTTTGGTAAAATAAGAAGTTAATTTTCCTTGGTTTAAACTTTTAGAATTATACAAATTAAGTTTGTTATAATCTAATTCTAAATTTGTGAACAGTTTCAAAAGCAGCAACAGCATCTTTAATTGGAATATAAGGTAATGTTGGAACATTTTCTTCAATTTCTTCCTCAGCTGGAGTAAGTGATAAGATTATTTGTTCATCAGTTACCATTCCAACACTTACATCTGCATTATCTATTGAAATAATTCTGCTGCTGTTAGAGGTGAATTAATTTGAACAGCATTCTCTTCTTGGAGAATTTATTATCATTAAAATTGAAGCTTTAAAGAGTATGAATTAAAACAAGATAATTTAGCTATAAAAAACGAAATTGCAAGAATGCAAAAAGAATCGGAATGGAGAAGTGAAGTCTGAAGTCAAGGTTTATGTTACAGTATAGCCACTATATGACTGCCTTCGGCAAGTTTAGTGTGTATTCCACATGTTGATTAATATGGTGTGTATTTCTTTATTAAGGCAAGCATCTGTAAGAAGTCACCAGTCTGAATATACAGAAGCAACCGAAACTCTTTGGGTCGAATTTACAACATTATTTAACGAAATAAGGAAAAAAGAAAAACGTTCCCCCACAAAATTGTACAATGCTTTATCCCTGGAAATAGGACTCAGTTCAGCAACACTCGCCACTTTCTATCGGCACCAGAAATCACCACAACATACCTCATTAGACAAAATCAAAGATTGGGTTGAAAAAGAAAATCGGAAAAAAGATAATTCCATTATCATTAGCAGTAGTAGCAGTAATAGCAATAGAAATAATAATTTAAGTAATAGTAATATAATGACGATAGCTAGTGTGGGGCGGGGAAAGGAACTGCCATTTCTTTACTGTGTAAAAGGCTTAGATATTAGGCAGACAACAGTTAAAATAGCACAGTTAATGATATGGAGTAGCGGGAAGGAACTCTCATTTTATGGGTTAGGGCTTGAGTAATCCCTCCCTTTTGACTCGCTACTCTATTATTGATTTTTTAGTTATATAATATGTATAATAAACATATACATATAAGGGTTTATTAAAAAATTATGCAACATCTAATCTCAAAACCTGATAAACACTGTATCTTTACTCAAACTCTCTATCTTAAATGAATGATAATCTTCGGAGTATGACACGTATATAAAATCCTTCTGCAGTTTTCGAACCTTTTTCAATTCACTGTGAATGTCAATAATAGCTATACTCTTTGCATACTTAGCAATCTCTCTATATTCTCCCGCAGGTTCAAGCCTTCTATGATGCTCAGCCATACCTTTCCCTTCTCTTAAGATTTTGATCGCCCAGTTTAACTCATCCACATAGAAATCAATATATCCATCACATATAAAAGTAGCACCTACATCACATGATAAAAAATAACGATTTCCAAGCTGACATTGTCCAATTCTATAAAATTCTTTTTGCCATGTTTGTTCTAGAAGGTAAATTCCACTTTCATCTAATCCAAATCCAAGCAATTTTTGTAATAATTCATTGCTTTCTAAACTCATTGCTGTGAAAACTTTCACAATAAAATCAAATAATGAAGTAGGGATAGTGACAGAAGGGGTTTCATTGCCATAATATTGCATAAGGAATGATCGCATAACAAGAGGCGCTGAAAATCTTAGATTATGTTCTTCATCAATAATAATAATACCTGATTTGATTAAAGCCATAACCTTTTTACCAGTTCGGTAGGGGATAACCCCATGTAGGTAAACACTTTCGCACAGTTTCAGTTCGTCTCCAGAAAAATCCTCAATCCTGGGCGAAGCACGGCAATTGTTGATAGTTTCATTGAAATAGTTTGAATTCAGGTACACAAATATGTCTTCCCAGGACAAATTATTTTCACGAATCCGTTGCATCATTGCATCTTTTGTATATCGCAATATGTGAGCAATCAAACCCACATGTCCCTCTGTTACCTTTCGAATATATTTATGAAATTCTGAAATACTGTGATCGTCTAATGGGAGATATTTTTTGCAAAACCTTTCAACATGTTCTTTTAACTCTTCGTGGTTAAATATGATGTCCAAAAGACCTTTGCATTTCGATGGTGGTATATCAACAGAAATCAAAAATCCTGCAGAAATGGCACTATGATATCCGTATGCTCCAAACATAATAATATAAATGTTTGTCATTTCTTGAAGACAACCCTTGATAGTTTTCCAAAATTCATCAGCGCTCGATTTCTTACTTTCGTCAATTCCACGCCCTTGTTTGTATATCAATTGAACTTCGTCTAATATTAAAATCGTTGGAGCCTGTTGGCACTGTCCTACCCATTCATTCCAACTTACATTGGTAATTCTCTTCCATAGCTCTCCAAACGTCTCCCAACTGCAATCCACTCCCACAACCGACCCCCAAAGCATTGAAGTTCTTATTATCCTATACTTTGAAGAATATTCAGATGAGTTAACCAGATGATACTCAATAAGCTGGGCTAATGATGTTTTTCCAGAGTAGGGAGGTGCTTGCACAAGTATGACCTTCTCTTTTATAAGATCTTTGACCAACGAAAATACAACTTTGGATCTATAGCTAATGTCAGGGTCGGTAAGAGATACACCCTCAAAAGTTCCATGATTCGCAGAATAAGGCAACTTTGTACCACCAAGACCATCTAATAAAGTAGCAGTGGTTAGAAATATAAACATAGTGATTAAAAGTAGCTTATGCATACCTTGCCGAGGCAGATAACCATGATTTTGTACATTAATACACTCTTGGCCTTTTTGTTCATTGAAAGGCAAAGATGGTAATTGTGAATAAATAAAAGAACTGCGATATGTTTTATGGATATAGAATAGCAAAACTATCTTTGTTCAAGAAGTAAAATATTGAAAGACACTTACTAGTGGTGGATGGTTGTACAATGATGTGGATTTTTTCATCTGGAGGTATATGTCCTTCTGGAAAAAACTTCCTAAACTTACTAATAGTGCTCATTTCCCTACCTCCGAGCTGTTCAATTTCAGATTTGGTAAGAGAATTATTAAGGTTTTCCTGAGGAACTTCAACTTTCCAAAGTACTAATTCATTGTAATCCTTGACATTTTCCATATCACACCATTTCCTTATAATATTCCATATCAGTTGCTTGAGATGATCAACAGTGAGATTGTTAATAGAAATGTTATGACTATCGGAAATTTTATTTCTTTCGCAAATGTCAACTGACAAAGCACACTCAGGACCTAGAACAAAACATGATAATACTATTTCGGCCATATTTCTGCAAATGCAAGAATCCAGAGTTAAAAAACAAAGGTTAAAACTAATTTTTCAGTAAAAGTATAAATAATGACCCTAGCTGACAAATAGACATTTCGATTTGTGTATATTATTGAACTGTGAATATAAAAATGTTAATATGAAAAAAATTTTTGGTCTGGGGTGTTTATATAACACATGACAATCACACAATTTTTTGGTCATAATGTCAATCAGATCTATATTTGACTAGAGTGGGCAAAAAAACACGAGTTTAATGAAATAAGGCAAATTTGATTGACAATAGGAAAGCTTAGAATCCGATTATATATTTTTTTCGACTTTGCTAGTCAATAACAATTTAGAGTGTTTTATACAATTAAAACTTGCACACCATTTATGGCCTTTACTACACATCCATTGCAGAGGAACACGGGTGGTAATTAATCAAATTTGGTTAATCGCACAAATAAATCATGCAGGTCAGGTGGTCATATGCATTAAAATCTAGGGGTAGGGGGGTTCAATACGAATGTTACACACTATGATTTCGCAAAACCAAAACTGTCCACTATATTAAT
>CAJVPN010001170.1:0-16888 GCA_910592215.1 Entrophospora candida
ACAAACATATTGATCCCTGAAATTCTTGATAATACCAATGTTCACTTTGTCTGGTTTTGTTGCAGCATGCCCCATATGACATTATATAAAACTTGACTTGTTTTCTAATACTAAATAGGATCAGAAATTTCCAGTTGTTTCCGTATCCAATCTATCTTTGGTACTGATCTACATAATAGATATATTTAAATTTGTGCACAATTAATATTAAAATGTCTTTTTAATCTATTCCAAAGAAATAACTGGTTCGGATGAATTTGATGAAAGTTTTAATGAAGGCGAATTGCCCTTTGAACTGGATAAATACTTTGTTGTTATTTTTCATCACTATTAGTAGACGATGCTGTCCTTTAAACTGGGTAAATACTTTGCCATTGTTGTTGTTCGTCATTATTAGTAGAAGAAGCTGTCTTCCGAACTGGGTAAATACTTTTCCATTGTCATTATTAGTAGAAGCTACTTTTCGAATTGGTTGTTTGTTGTACAGCTATTTTTTAATATTCTCGTTCTCTTTGTTTTTCATTTTTATTAATTTATTTATTTATATGATTAAAATTGGAAATGTGAAAACAAAAATGCAATGCGCATGATTTTTTTTTCAAACCATGCATAATTTATCTCTATATTAATGTTAATATAGTAAAAAATCCATAATTTCCTAAAATATAATAATTTTAATTTTGATTATTAATTAATAATACACGTATAAATTTGATAATCATCAAAGATGAGTCTTTACCACGCGACTCATAATTTTTTTAATGGACCTGCGTGAAAATGAAATCTATTGTGAATTTGCAATTCACGCATGTGAAATTCAAATTAACCAATCAGAATTTCATATTCAAACACCCCACCCCAAAATTTTAATTATAAAATTTCGATTTCACATAGTTTCAATTTCGTTGACAAATAAGCTCCGGAAATATCCGGAAAAATGAGCGGGCGGGCATGTCCGCGTGACAAGTTGCCACATGAACAATTTTGGACAATCGCTCAAACAAATAATCAATCCATTTTATAATGACAATAAGAATAAAAATCACATCTATTGCTGAAAAAAACAGTGATAAAATTTACATGTAGGTTTATAGGTGACATATAATAAAAGCAATAAATCTAGTAATAGTAATAAATATGTGCTTGTGCTTGCTCCTCTAAAATCAGAACAAGGCATATTTTTAATGGCTCGGCTCAAGACCATGGATGGATGATGGGTGGGTGGATTATTAAGCAGATAGTGTTCTTATGTTCAACTGAACTCTGAACTTGAACAAGATCGTATCACTTTTTTTGAACCTGAGCATTTAAATATTTGAACCACACCATTCCGCCAATGATCCCGTAGTAGTGGTAGTGGCTGTTTTTACGCTTGACTTGAGCTGTACTTGTGTTGTGAGAGGATGGAAACTATCTAGCAAGTGTTAAAAACGATCAGAAATATAACTTGCTTTTCGATGGTTTAGGACCAACGTCATTCGTCGGTCAACTAATGAACCTGAACGTGTTCATCATGCGTGAACTTTGAACCGAACTTTAAAAAAGTTTCATTTTGAACTTCCGCACTTGAACATGATCGGGAGTTCAGTTCAATATAGCTTTCTTTTTTTTCACGTTTTTTGCTATTGTTTTGCATAAAAATTTGTATGTAGTATAACAATTTAACAGACATTGTGCCCCTGATTAATTCCTGTTACATTTCGCGAACAATTAAGATTATTTAAAGATCAAATTTAACTTTAATTTTGATCAAACCAAACAGCAGATTTTATTGATACAACCTTAACACAAAACCTAGAAATACAATTTGTTGGGTAAATCATAAATCTTCAAAATTTTTCTCCTTGACCAATTATTTATTCGAGATGAACCGCAAGAAGAATTAGGTTCGTTTTTTGGGTATGATCAATTATTTGAGCCCTTTTATGAGTCAGAAAAGTGCTTTGTTTATGCCAATCTGCCTATAAAGGAGTCGAATGAGAGGGCAAAAGTGAGAGATTTAAAGAGTCATGTTTAAAAGAATCAATTTCAATATTTCACACACCAATCAGTCAATATATGTTAATATATAATTTTTTTTTTTTTTAATATTTATATATTTATATTTTTTATATATATATATGTAAAGTTTTTTAAATATAATATTTATAATATTTATATAAAATTTTTAATTGCTTGATCTATTTTTTTTTTTTTTTTGTTAAAATTCCCAATATAAGAGATAAAAAGAGATAAAAAAATAATAATGGAAATGAAAATGCAAAAAAAAACTATACTACAAAATTTTTTAAAAAAAAGAAGGGGTGAAGAAGGGATATTTAATAAGTATAAAAAAATCAATAAAATAAATAATAAATAATACATAATATTTATATAATGCCTAAATGCCTAATAACAATAATAACAATAAGTAATATGGGTAACAATAAATAATAAATAAATAATTCTATCTTTTTAAAGTCTTAAATAAATAATATGATAGCCCTTTTTCCCCCAATTTATCAATTACCAATTATTATCACCACCAAATGTCAATCCATCTTGTTGAAGTTCAATTTGCATTGGTACATGTTGAGTTGATTGTTGATAATGATCATTATGTGGAATAGGATTTGTTTCTGGTGAATAATTTAGGAAATTTAAATTATCTGTTAAAAAGTACATATATTAATTATAAAATATTATTAAAAATTCTCTTATTATATTCTTTTTTAATAAATACACGCACACACGTGTGTGAAGATAGATAGATAGTTACCTTCAGCTTTGATGATCATTACTTGTTGGTCATGTACGTTTTCTTGATATTGATATGCTAAATTTTGGTGATGGTGGTGGTGGTGATGATGATGATGATTTGCTAACATTCCATTAACAATTATATTTGGATCATTCGATGATGCTAAAGATGAAGAAGAAGCAGATGATTGACTGTCATCACCATGCATACTCGACATTGAAGTTTTAGTTGATAGAGGAGCACAAGAAATTGGCTCTTGTTTTATATTTTCAACACCTGGTGAAGATGAAGATGAATTGATCCTTAGCATTTGAGGATTTATTGCCATTGTACTCGTATCATTTGTATTAACACCAGCAGCAGGATTCATTGACATTGAACTTATATAATCATACGATTCGATGAATTCTGTAGTTATTGCAGGTGTTGATGATGGTAGTCTTTCTTGTAATTGATGTAATTGATGTAATTGCTGCTGCTGTTGAAGCATAAATGGATTAATAATAAAGTCTTCATTTTTATTAACAATTGGTGAAGACGTTGTCGTGTTAGTTCTAGATGATGATGACGACGATGATGATGATAATGATGATGAAGAAACTGCAGCATAATCAAATTCGGTGATGGTAGCAGGAGCAGATGATGGCTGTTGTTGTTGTTGTTGTAGAAAAAGATCCTGATGAGAAATATTATGATGAATCATAATATTATGATCATTATTATTATTACCGCAATTGATGTTATTTTCATGATTGTTATTGGGATCGTGGTTTTGCATCAACTTCATACTAGTAAATTGCCAATCATCGTTATTAAAACCATTATTATTGGTGGAAGTTGGTCTACAAAAAATATTATTCATTCCGTTGGGAATAATTCTTGGACTACTTGGAACACCACCATAAGGGCTAAATCTTCTAGAATGTGTCGGAGGACTTGATATATGTAAGTTTGCAATACATCTTTGTAATGATGAACCACTAGATGATGTTGTTGGTGAAGTAATCATTTGTTGATATTGCAGATTACTATTATTGCCATTATTGTTATTGTTATTATTAACATTGTCATCATCAGCATCGTTATTATCATTACCAACATTATTATTTTTATTATTTTTCATTGCTTTGACCAATTCAATTTCTTCTTGAAGTCTTTGCATAAGGACAGCTTTTTTACCAGTTGCAGGTTTACCACGTTGCCTCAACATTTCTTTGAGCTCACTGACAGTGATATCTTCAAAATCAACCTTTTCCAATTCTTCATTCAATTTACGTTGATATTCTTCGGACGACATTGGAGGACTAGCTTGCGAATGCTTTGGATTTCGTTGGATCTGAATTGGTAAGGCGTTTGATCGTCTAGATGATAACGATAATGGCGATGATGGTGATGACAAACCAACCAAAGAAAATTTAATTGGAAAATGTTGAGTTAATGGCGTGGTAGAGGTAGGGGTGGATGCAGTCGAGGAAAAAGAGTCTTTGATTGTTGATTGATGATCATTGTTTGAACTTTGATGTGATGGAGATGGTGTAATAGGTGCAGATAATGATCTTTTACGTGTATGACCTCTACGTGGTGGTTTCAAGAACGAAGATGACGATTGAGACTGAGATGTATTATTATTTGATGGTGTTGGTGGTGGTGGTGGCGGTGGTGGTGATGTTGAAGAATGAACATTCACTAAATCATTTTCTATTAAAAAAAAAAAAAAGAGAAATTAGTATTTAATATTTATCACAATTGTCTAACAGTCATTAACTATAAAATAATTATCATTACAATTACCATTATTAATACTGTTATTAATATTAATATTGTTATTGGCTTTGTTTGAATGAGCTTGAGCACATAATTGCATATTAGGCATACTTCTTTGAGTTTTTTTGTCGGGATTGAGCTTGAATCTGGATTGGAACCCGTTAATTTTTTGAGTATGATTTATGACATGTAAATTTGGAGCGGAACTCCTGGTGGTTAATTGAGAATGCTTGTGATGATTGTGATGATTATGATGATTATGATGATTATGCTGATGAATGTGATGATGATTAATGTTGTCGTTGTTGTTTTTGTTGTTGTCATTATTATTGTTGTTGTTGTTGTTGTTGTTGTTGTTGTTGTTGTTATTGTTGAGATGATTATGTTGATTGAATTGTTGGTTATCATTTATATGATTATGATTATGATGATTATTATTATTATGAATGAATTGGTTATGAGGGTTGAATTGTTGTTGACTATTAATATGCTGATTATTAAAATGCGGATTGAATACGAGGTTATTTTGATCATTGCTAATAATTTCATTGTTTTGTTGCTGATTGTGTAATTGTTGTAATTGTTGTTGAAGATATTGTTGAAATTGGTGTGCATTTATCAAATCATTATTATTAACATCGTTATTAGGGTCATTATTATTGTCATTATCATTATTTTCATTATAGTGAAGTTGAGTACGAGCATGATTTAATTGTTGTAATTTTAACAAAGTATGAATATCGTTAGTTGACAAACTTCGATTACGGGTAGTCAAAAAGGTTTGATCATTTTCGATAACATGATGATGATGATGGTTATTATTATTATTATTAATATTGTTATTTATTACGCCGTTAGACGTATTACCATTGTCATTACTATTGTTTGTTGTTTGAGAGATTAACCAATTGGCAGCAGGATCTTTATCAACAAAATTTTGCGGCAGAGCAAATAAGTCATTATTATTTGACCAATCAACAATACCATCGTCATTTCCTCTAACTACCACTCCTTCTCCGCTTTCGATCATATCCATACTCATGCCAATTCCCATATCTATTCCCATATCTCCTCCTACTACATCATTAATATTTCTAACGTTATTATTGTTGCCATTGTTACTACCACCGATAAATAAGTCATTACCATCAAATGTTGTATTTGATGTTGCTGCTGGTGGTGGCACATGTATAGTTGGAGTAGTGGTCATGTTAAAACAAGGATTATGAAGAATGTGATCTTCGTAATTGTTTTGATCGTAATAAGTAGGAATAGTATCAGTTGATGGTGATGGTGGTGATATAGATATTGACGTGTTGTTGGCTATGATTGTTGGCGCAGAAGTTGTGTTGACGGTGTTGGCGGTTGTGGTTGATGAGGAAGTAGTTAGAGTATTGAAATGAGACGGTAAATGAAAAGCTTGAGTTAACAAAGTGACAGGAGAACTGTTGTTTTCTTCGTACATTTTTAGCTAGTCATATCAAGTAAAATAACATTTATTATATATTGTACACACACACACACATATATATATACACACTAATAATAAAAATAAAATTACCTGTTTGTTTTTTTATTTATTTAACTTGCTAATTTTCATTAAACGTTGATCAAAAAAAAAAAAAAAAATGAAATATGTGTGGGTGAGTGAGTGTATGTCGTAATGTGGGATGCGTGTAGGAGAGAGAAAGAAGAGAGAGAAAGAAAGGGTAATCAAAGTAAAAAATTTTTAAAGGAAAAAAAAAAAAGATTGATAATGTCCTAAATTTTTTAAATTAAATTATTTTATTAAAAAAAAATAAAAATAGGTAGGACTTTTGGAGTTGGTTAGAAAGAATGTGTTTTTTGTAAATTTATATAAAAAAAAATTTGATTGATTTTTTATTTCTTTTTTTTTTTTTGTACGAGAAATTCGCACACTATACGCACTTTGGTGGTGAAATTAATATTAAAAAAATAATATTAAAAATATATATATATATATATATATATATATATACAATATAACATATAAAATATATATATAATATATGGTATGATATATTTACTGAGAGAATAAAGAGTGAAAGTAAAGAAAGAAAATAAAATGAGAGAAATGAAAGTAGAGAAGAATGAAAGAAGAATAATTTAAAAACCTAAGTGCGTTGGTGAGGAGGAGAGGGATGTGATGATTCAAACATGGCCTTTTTATTAAAAAAATCAATTATTACACAAAAAACAAAAAGTTATTTTTCTATATATATAATTAATCATATTAATAGTCAAAAAATCATTCACACTTTGATTATTATCGTTATAGTATTATTTATTTATATTAATTATAATATAAAAGAAAAATAAGCCATGATTAGTTACACGACATTTGTACAAAAAAAAAATTATAATACTTTAATTTTCTCCTTTCAATATACACACAAACAAACAATCCATCTTTGCTTAATATATTAGTTGGAAATTAATTTTTTAATTAATATAATAAAATTTTTTTATTCTTCCCACCCACTCACCCACTCACCCACTCGCTCGCACACGTTTACCCCTCCCCTCAATATAATAATAATGAATGTCAAGATCTTCAAATATTTAAAATTATTTAATATTTAATAGATTTTTCAGTTACATATATTTTTACGGCTATTTAAAGTTATCTATTATTATTACGTATTATTTACTATTGTTGTTGAAATGTCCTCGTGGCCTTTATTATAAAAAATTTTTTTATGTAATTATGGTATTTATTATATAATAAATGTATAATTTAATAAGATTACGAAATCAAAGTAAGTTTATTAATAATTTTTTTATTAAATAATGGTCAGTTTTTTTTTTTCCATTTTATTTATTTATATTTGTTTCATTCACTCTTTCATAACAAATTAATGTGAATGAATGGATGGATGAATAGATGAATGGATGAATGTATGAATGGATGAATGGGCGGATGAATGGGTTATAATATAAAATGTATTTTAAGAATATTTCTTTTTATTTATAATAATTGTAGGTGTGTAACAGTATACATATTTTAATTTATTTTTAAAGTTTTTAGATCAAAATTATTACAATAAATATATAAATAAATTAATAAATTAATGAGGGATTGGTGGATCTGGACCTTTTGATGGATCACCTACGTTGCCATCTAGAATAATTAAAAAAACAAAGACAATTGATATTTATTATTATTTACATACGCTTATTATTATAAAGACATAAAAGATATGCAAAATGTCATATATTTACCATTGAATGGAATAAGTCCACATTTCACATCAACTGCAAGATTAACAAAACTATTTGTCTTGTCATCATAACCAACAGATGCCAATACTTGCGCAAATACTGGTGTCTTTTTATAGTAATCAAAGAAAGTGTTGATAATAGCCTTGTTACATGGTGTGCATACATTACTTGGTGCTGTAATCGCAACTGATGCAAGAAGAGGAGGAGCTTTCTCTAAACCTGGAATTACGAGTCCTGGTGGTGGTGGTGGTAATGAGAGGAGAATGGCATCTGTTTCGAAGAGACAGTAATCGGCTGCATGATCTTTGAAGCAAATAATATCTATTGCTGGTGTGTAAATAGCAAGCCCTGCGAATATAAGCTCGACAATTGGTACTTTGGCAGCTAAGTCAATTGCACATCCACCTAATACTGTTGCTGTAGCATTTTGAACATCAGCATCTTTGCATTTCGTTACTGAGCAGGCATCATCAAAGGTTGGTTTAAGTTTAGGAAGAGCATGAAGTGGATCTTTTTGAAGTTCGGCAAGTAAATCTGGTTGTCCCATTAATTTAAGTATTGCATCCATTGGTAAACAAGTCATAAGGCCTGATTGGATAACCGTGTTGATTGCAGCTACACAATCTTTTGAAACACCAGCAAAAGGGTCTTTTGGATTCACACCGGTTGCTAGTGTGGCGATATCAAATGGTGATGCTGGTGATGCTGGGCCTCTTTTTTGTGGTGCTGAGGAACCTAGGTCTGCTAGAGCAAGAAGGAGCAAAGCGAAAATAACAAAAAAATTTTTCATCAACATTTTTTTATTATTTAAAAATTCTTTTTTTTGATATTAGGGATGACGGGAGAAGGAAAAGTAGGAAGAAGAGTGTATGCGCAAGAAAAAAAAAAACTTTTATTCCTTGCTTGCAAATAACGAGACTTCGTGAAAGGTATTATTTAAATAAAGAAAGTTGTTTTCGGTATTTCTATATTTTATTGTAGTAAGGTAAAAATTTTTTTTTCAGAGACGAGAATTCTCTTGCTTTATATACTTTGTATATATAAATATTAGAAATTCGTTATTTTAACAAAAAATTCGTTTTCACATGCAAGTTATAAATTATCTATAAAGGATGAGTGTCAGATGTTAAAGAGTCCATTCCATTCATATTATTAAAGAAATTAGTTTCTATGAGGAACTAATTCCTGAATGGGTCGAATTCAATGAATTGTAAAATTTAGCCAAGATAAAAGTTGATGAATTAAGTTGTTTAATGATTAATCTATCCAACTTTACTGTCGAAGCTCGTCTCGCTTTTTTTTAATTGAAAAAAAAATTTTTTTTATTTTTTTCGCAAACGTAGTCATTCATTCATCCCCGTGAATAAATGAATGAATGGATGGAACTGCAGACTCCACCATCGATCGGTCGATCAAATATATGTCTGGTGCAATATCCTTTTTGGTATCTTTGGAGCGAATGATGACGCATATTTGCTGGTGGGTATGTGGCATATGAAACTAATATTTCAATAAATATGGGGGGTTTTTTTTTTGAAAAGAATATTCAATCGATATTTCTTGCCGGTAAATTAACAATGATATAAAGTTAAACTCACGATCAGACATTTTCTCAAACTTAAAATTTGAATTCATGGTTTGATTTCTATGAATAGATTAATTAATTAATTTATTAATTAATTAATTTATTTATTTATTTATTTTATTTTATTTACACGGGGGAATTTTTAAGCGTTTGAAATATAATTAATGTCACGTGTAACCATTTATCACTAATAATTTTGAAGATCAAAAACTGTTTCAATCCAAAAATGCCAAATACATGACAATAATATATAAAATCTCCTGATTTGAAGATGGACACACTTGTTATTTTGGTAAATGACTTTTTGTTTTCAGTTACATTATTATTATTATTATTATTTCTTCTGCTCATTTGGCAAACCAATCTTCAATTCAAAGTTCATGTTTTAAAAGTTGATGTTATTTAACGCTGTAGCAGGACAATGGCATGTCGGTAGTGATATGATCTTCATGTGTGTGTGAAAAAAACCTGTTTATAAGATCTAATCACCGTTGTTTGTGGAATTATTGACACTTATTTGTATATACGAATTATTCTTCTAATGTTACACATATCTAAATAAAGTTATGTGGTGAATATCTTTTAATTAGATATAACAATCGAGGCAGAATTTGGATTTTTTTTCTTCAAACTATTGGCATAGCATAATTATTCCAATCATGCAAGCCATTATCTTTTAAAAAGGTTTGTAATGATAAAATGTATTCTTTTTTTTTATTTAATTCGCAATTCGGGGGAATGAAAGACTATTTAAATTTGCTAAATAAATATGACAAGACAAACAAAAACAATTCAAATCATCCTCATCATTATTGTTGTTGTTGTTGTTGTTATTATTATTAATTTTCAATGCCGTGTCATTATTTTTTTATTTTTATTTTTATTTGATGCGCATCAAGTGTCTTTTCTTTTTTATATCATAATTAAAAAAAATGGGATATTTACATTCTCCTAAAACGTTACCACCTACCCAAGAGATTATCACATTTTAGAAATTATAATTATGGGTTTGCAAAAAAAAATTTTTTTCAAATTCATTGGTAAGGAAGGAAGGATATTTTATTATTCAATTGATCATAGGTATGATTAAATTTTGAACTAAATTTTGATAATGTGTGCTACTTTCAATAACAGTATGAATTGAATGAGACTCCAGGATTTATTCGTTCTCGTTAAGGAATTTTGGGCATATTCAATTACCTGGATTTAATTTTTTTTTAAAAAAAAATAATATTTTTCATTTTTAATTTATTTACGCACCATAAATAATATAAATTAAAAGCAACGCAGATCATCAGTTAAAAACAATGTATATCTATCATAAATTAAACAATGTATAAAGTGCATTGGAAAAAATTAATGGTATGGCATTGAGAACTAAAATGATTTAAATGTTTGGCACACCAAATCTGGCCGTCTTTTTTTTTTTTTATCTCGAAAATTACGTAATCTGAATTTGTTACTTGTTGTACGAGAGTTCTTGCGCTTGAAAATCATTCCTCGATTTATCAACGTCATCATATGACTTTTGAAAGGGTAATTAATCAACCTAATCAACCATCACTATGAGAATATTAAACATGGATAGTATGGAATAAAGTTATTATTTATTTATTTAATTTAATAAATATTAAAAAATTCCCGTTATATTAATTATTAAATACTAATCCGGAAACATCCTCGTGGCGAAACAGTACGACTGGGAAACTTCCATATCTGTAGATGATCTTTGGTCATTATAGTATTTATTATATTATTTTTTATTATTATTATTATTTCCAATTGTGGTAAAACAAAAAAAAAGGTTAAATTAATGTTTTAATTTATAAATAGAATAGATTAATTCCATCATTGATTTATTTTTAATTTTTTTTTTTGTAGTCGTCATTTCTATAAACCACCGCATCTATTAAAATGAAGCGATCCAATTAATTCCAGGATCCTCCTTCCTTGGCCAATTAAGTCTTATCCAAAAAAAGTAAGCCATTTTATTGAGACATTGGCAAAATAATATACCCCTCATCTCACCACGTATATTGATTCTTTATTTATTATCGAAATCATTAAATCTGGATGACTCATCGATCCGATTTTTATTTTCTGTTCCACAATCGATCCTTTGAGAAATCATAAAAACTTCTCTCACTTAAATAATAAAAAGCGACAGAATAACATTATTAATGTGTTCCGAAATTTATTATTGCAATAAATTGCCAAAACGTTTCGCTACAGCATTTTTTTTTTTTTTTAAAAAAAGTGCTAAAGGCTAACAACTATGGAGGGTCTTATTTGGAAGTGGATGGTCATTGAATATATTATAATCTTCATGTGTATAGTTCATTATTAGTTATTAATTACTATTATATATATGTTGACTATGTTTATTTTAATTAACAATATCAAAAAAATTAAAGAAAAAAAATTGAAAAAGATGTGTGTATCTAATGATGGATAATAAAAAAATCTGATGATGATGATGATATATGATGATATAATAAAATCAGAAAATCAAAAAAAAATCCAAAGAAAAAAAAGAAAAAAAAAGAAAAAAATAAATTTATGGATAGTAAATAAATTAATAGATAAATAAATATAATATAATAGATAAATAAATATTAAATAATTAAATTATTTGAAAATTATTTGTTTTTTTTTATATAATTATATTTGTTAATAAATATTTTTTTTTCAATATTATTTTTTACCATCGTCAACAATTCCTTGCTATTGTTGCTACTCTTGTTTCTGTCGTATCTGTGCTTGTTTTTGTTGAGCAAGTATTTCCTCCGAGGTTTTTACTAGATTTTCGTATAGTACAGCTCTTTTCGACTGAAATTTATTCATCAAGTGTCTCTCCAATATATCATTTGGACAAACAACTCTCACGTCATCACTGTCAACATCAATACCTTCGGTTCTTAATCGTTCAACTAAGGCTTCGAAATGTTTTTGTGAAGGCTTGTAATGGCCACTTTTAGGATTGATCTCAAGAAGCTTCCCGTTTCTGACCTTGATTCCTCCTGCTGCACATATAGCCCCACCCGCCAGGAAAGATGAGTGGTGAAAATCACCTTTAATTTTTTTACCAACATAAAACTTTCCTGTACAATCAGTTACATATATCCATTTCTCGGGTGCTCCATCTTCATCATCCAAGAAGCTTCCTTGAGAACTAGGTACAGGTGATGGTGCTCGTGAATGATTTGGATGTAGTAATAATGTCGACGACGTTTGATTGTTATCCGTTGTTTGTGTTGTTGCTAGTTCTTGTGCTTGGGGATTAGTGGACAATGTAGGTGATGATGATCTGAATGGAGTGAAATTTTCAGGGGGGTTTGTGTGTACTGGCTCACAACTTTTCCGATAAATTAATAACCCATCTTTAAATGTCACCTCGTAATCTTCTCTTTCTTTTTTACCAAGATATTTCACCTTTTGACGTTCAAGTTTTTCACGTGGTCTTTCTTTGAGATCTAAATCCTTTCCTTCCCCCTTATCCAACCATTCAAAAAAATTCTCTGGAGTAGTGGATTTTAGCCAATAATCATGGTAAATCTATGAAATTTTATATTTTGTAAATATTAATAAAATTATAGCAATCATACATGCAAATTCATTATCTTTTAAATTTTAACATTTACCTTTAGATTTGCACCATATCTATGTTTACGATCATAAAGTTCTAACCAATGCTCTGTATCCAAAATTAACCAGAGATGATCTTTAACTGAATTTGATCCCTTTAATTATTTCGAAATGAATGAAAAAAAAATTTTTATTTAATGTAAAATCAATCATCAGATCAAAATCATATAATAATAATAATAATAATAATAATAATAATAATAATACTAATAATAATAAACATCAAAATATAGAAATGTAGAAATACCCTTCCAATACGCCCAGCTGCATGTCCAAATTTTTGAATATTACTTAATGGTTCGTTTGATGATGATTCTCTAAGACGTGTCATCTCCAATTCATCAAGAAATTCTAACCATTGACTCCATACCGGACATGTCTCGGTTTTACCTTCTATACCAGGTAAGTGTAAGCATGTTCTATTTTCTTGTTGTAAAACGCTTCTGGATTTTGCAGACACTATCTTTCCTTTCTGTTCTCGCAATTTCCTATAATTTTAAAAAAATTAATATTGTATTTCACATATCGTATATTTATACAAAAGTGAAATGTTGTTGTTACCTATGAGAACGCCAAGCAGTTGCAATTTTTGTGGCAGAATCAACACTCCTCATTTGATCTTGGTTTTGTCTTGCAAGAATTTCGAAATTATTTACTTCTGGAATGTTATTTGGAGGTGTGTTTTCAGCAGCGGCAGAATTTTGAGATAATATTCCTAGTTTAACCAATATTTTTTTAGTAAGGGAGTTCTTTTTCCCTGTATTATTATTTTCAACTGATTCCAAATCTTTAATATTTTTAATACTATTTTTTTTATGTTTTTTACTACCCATGACCTTTTTATATATAATCTTTATGTGATCGCCCATATATGATTATTTATACAAAAAGAAGCTAAAGAGAAGTTTGAGGAGAAGTTTGAGGAGAAGTTTGAAGAGAAGCTGAAAAATCAAATATTTATAAGTATTATTTTTTATTTTAGTGCTACATGTAATGTATTTTTATTTATTTAATGAAAGATGTAGGGCTCAAACACAATAAACCAATTAAAAAAATAGTCTTGTGATATTCCCATTTTTTCAATAAATAAAAAATTCATTTTGCAATTTGGCGTATTTCAAAGCAATCGGGAAAACAACTCCAAGAGAAAGAGGCCTCTGACCAAAAATTATTTTTTTTACATAATCTATATTAACAACATAAATTATTGTCTGATCAGATACAGTATCTCGGCCGAAATTTCAGGGTAAAAATTTCAGATAATTTCTTGTTTTCTAAATTTGGGGTAAATAGCGAAGGTCTTTTTCTGCGCAACAAATTTATATCGGGATCTGTTTGATACTTTTTTTATGTTAAATAGTAATGACTCATTTACGGAAAAAAAAAGTACTTAAAATCTTGTTTTCTTACTTGTTACCAAAACCTGTGGAACTTTGACAACTATGCTGTTATCAAACCTTATCTTTGTGTCGTACCTGTATAATTTCGTCGAGCTTTCGCTTGTAGGAAGAGTGATACATTTTTATGATTAGTGAAATGAATCATCTAATGACATCACGCGCATCGAAATTTAAAATAAAAGATCCGTGATCATTAGGAACTTTGAAATATTCTGTAAATCGTGGTTTAGGTAAATTTTAAGTTATATAGTAAAGTTCAATCTTGTAACATTTGCTAAATAACTCAAAGGAAATTTGCTTTTACATCATGTTTCAAAGTTTAGAATGTTCCAAAAAAAAATAGCATAGCCCATATTTAGAAAAGTATCAATTAGCGTAGCATATAAAAATATTGTTGCGCATATGTACCATCCTGCATAATGAAGTAAAATTGCCGCAGGGACCCAGTTGATGTCATATGATACTATGTTGTAAAACTTTACACAATATCTAACACGCGATTTATCAACATGGTAAAAAATGCAGCTTTTAAGATTATAGTATGGTATAACTCTTGCAGAACGTATGGTATAAAGATCTCCAAAAATAATAAGCTTCTGGAAAACATTCAAAACAAGTTAACATCGGGTTCATTATCATAAAGACTGACCAACGACCAAAACAATGGTTAAAGAGAAAAGATACAAAGCATCTGTGGTGGGATATAAATACCGAAACATAACATTGTTATTATTAAACTTTATATATAAATAATTATTTTCAACTGCATTTATCTTGGGCTTCAATGACGAATACATGTCATCAGCTTTTTCAAGCAAACAAAAATCCATTGGATGGAGAAATTGAACAAGCTTTCAAATTGCAAGTTCAAACTAACTATTCTCAGAATATGCACAAGCTTATCAATTCGGATGGATGGGATCATTTTTGGAATGCTGGATATTCAATTGTATATTTTTTTTTAAAATTTGTAATTTAAAAAAAATTTACATTAATAATAATAAATAATCCATATATTTTATTGATATAGACATTAGAATACTTTTGCACTTTCAGAAGCACATAATAAAAGATTTTAATTATATCTTTTTCAATCAATTTTGCCAGCTCCAAAAAAGTTAGGTGTTGAAAGAATCTGAAAAAGTTAAACAAGCAAAATGCAATCTCTGGGACAAGATGGATATAAATGATCAGAACTCCCCATATATAATTGAAGCCATCTTGCAGAGAGCATTAAGAACTAAAATATAAAAGATAATATCATATTTGGTGTTATGGTAATCTTGATGTTCTTGGATCCAAAATATGATCAGGCTGAAATTTCGGCTTTGAAGGTACAGGAACACATGAAACAATGGAATTTTAACCATTTATGCAAAATGCATATTTCATTTAAAATTGGTTTAATTTTAATTTTATATTTTATTACTATTTATCTATAAGCATTTTTATTATGATATATATACCACATGTTATATAATAAATAAATAATACAATACTATGCATTCTACACATTGATTTACATGTTGTTTTATGTAATAATTTACATTAATACATTGTTCTGGTCCACATTAGTGTTTTATCATATTGTTTGATGTTGCCTTTGCAGAACATACTGAATCACGTGTGCTTAACTTTCTGTTGAACAGCATACCAAACAGATAAATAATTTTATGTGTTGATTTTTTTTCTAAATCTTTCAGCTTTTGCTTCAGCATATTAACTTCTCTCTCCAACTCTCCCACTCTTTTCTTCCACTAAAAAGAACGATTGTGTGAAATAATGGGTGCACAAAAAAATTTATTTTTATATTGAATTAATGTTTGCAATATTGAACACTAAATATTAATTTATTGATGTTCTTCAAGAATTCCTGAAGAACAATTTGCAGAATTAAGGTAATCATTTCAAGCTCTTTCTAAATCAGAACAAGACATATTTTTAATGGCCCAACTTAAAGTAATGGATGGAAGATCAGTAAGCACTAGCAGACACCTTAAAAAGAAAAACAGATCTAATAAAAGAACTTTCTATCATTGAGATCACAATATACTGCTTTGTCAAGAAACTTATCTCAATATGTTAGGAATTGGTAGAACTTACTTTGAAAATATTAGGAATCATCTGATAAATAATGGTCTTCTGCCAAGAATTCATGGCAATATTAAAAGGATGCCTCAATGAAAATCTAAGATGGTGATTGATAAAAATGTTGCAGAAGTAGTAAAAAATTTTCTGGAAAATTATGCAGAAGTCCATTGATTACCAAGTCCAGGAAGAAGTAACAATAGAATAACTTGATCAGTTAAATTTTTACAAGCTGAAATGAGTTATAAATCAGTACATAGAGATTTTCAGGCTGGTCTAGAAGAAGATAATAATTTGAAATCCTTAAAATATGATGCCTTCAGAAAATTATGACATCAATTGACACCAGAAATTCAAATTATGAGTCCAAGAACTGACTTGTGTGATGCTTGTCAACATTTTAGAGATGGTTTACATTATAAT
>CAJVPN010001171.1:0-16877 GCA_910592215.1 Entrophospora candida
GTAACGTTATTTCCTTTGTAGGTAAGATCTTTGCGCACATATGTAAAATTATACAAGCGATTCTAATAATTATTAACGATCCTCGATTAAGACTAAAATCACATCCATTGGTATATCATTCAAATCGAAAATTGCATGATGATATGGCTAAATCAAAAGAATTGATAGTAATAATAATTCCATTAACGATTTTGATAAAAAGTGATTTGAAATTTTAGTTTATGATTAATTCCAAAAAGATTTCACAAGTATCATTTTTCCGATCCTTCCATTGTCAACCGTTTAGGTCATTTACAATTTTTTGTTAAACTTCCCAATGAATTATCGTAAAGCAGTAAAAGATATTGTTTGACCACCATCAAATTTTATACCACCATCATTACTACTATTTTAATTGATTATGAATACTTTATTTATTAATTGATAATAGAAACATAGATTTTTATTGTATATTATTTCAAGTCTATATTCAACTTGAGGAAAATCAAACTTTAAAATTTGCAAGATTTAGCTCAACGTATACCTTTATTAATTTTTTATTAGAATGTTAATACTTTTGAATTTTATTTTGAACTTCCTATATTAATTATCGTTTATTGAATTTTTCCTACATGTTATCTTTGTGTAATACAAGCAAGTAATAAATTATCAATTTTTCGTCATTATATACATGGGAGCTGTTTGAAATGGGACGCGGACACCTTGCAGATGTGATCCCGTGACATTTAAAAGCTGATCCATCATACGAACCTATCTATTATATATATACATAATACACGTAATAATCAGTTGATATACACATTCTCCTGCGACCATTAAATATAGTAGCAATAAGAAACCCATTTAAAAAATAGCCAATAAAAAAGAATCACGTTTCAAAAATTACCATTTACGATATAATAATATTTACAAGTAAAGGAATGTAGAAGAAAATATTAGAAGTTGATAATAATAATAAACGATACAAGTTTTTTTATTCTTTACCATCTAAACCTTTACCCGATATAAATAATTCACTATCTAGCGATTTTACTACTACTCCAACATCACCATCACTACTTCCACCACTACTTATATTACTGCATATACTACTGCTATATTCCTTTCCATTTCTTATTCTATTTTCAATTCCTCAAAGGTATAAAGGTTGGGAAACAAGGTACATCATAATAATATTGAACTTTTATTAAATTTTAATTCGTCACTACTAATAACATTGATTTTATTTATTTTAGAAAAGGGGATGCAGATTTATGTTTACTTTGATGAAACAAATAGAACATTGTTATAAAATAGAGGCGCACCATATTGAAATTCATTAATAATAATTTAGTTCTAATTAAAAATAATGGTGGAATTAACTTGTAGATTCATAAGATGGAGATAAGACAAATTATCTATTTTAAATATTTAACACCATTATTAAATTAATATAGGTGGCAATGGATTGGTTGAAAAAGTCAAGCGAGAATTTTGCTATTGAATAAAACCTAAAAAAATAAATGATCGTCAAAGTTGCATAACGCAACACAGAAAAAATCCTTATTATCGTTGTAACACAAAAAAATTTTTTGTTAAAAGAGTATTTCATCCATGAAACAGCAAAATAATTTCTTGTAAAAATGTGACATCATAATAATGATAATCTACCAAGAACATATCTATTAAGACGGGATCCATTTCAGGAATGATTGTTGTTGACAAACAGATGTCGCCAAGAGCGTTGCATAACTTAAAAAATATTCATTAAATGTTAATTGCTGAAAATCATGTCATGTGTGCGCTAATTTTGCCATATTTTTACGCAACCTTCTTATCTATAGTAGTAATAATTAAAAACCAGTGTTTTTCTTTGTTTATTATTATATTTTCTGTAGGAAATTAATTAATTTGTAAAACCGCTCATTTTTCTATTTTGGTAAAAATAAAAACATTAATGCATTATTTATTTGTTTTTCACATCACATTGTATTCGCGCTTAAGTTGAGCTATTTTTGCCGTCAATAATAATAAATAAAAAACTTATAGTTTGATGAAGAGTCATTTAAAAAAAAACTTGTGGTATCATGATTTCGTTGTTCAACATTTAGAAAAAAAAAAAACAGGATAAAGATATGCAGAAAAAAAGAATTAATTTTACAGATAAGCTTCTTGTACAATTTATTTATTTCTCCAAAAGAGATTCATTGAAGATATGTGAGATATGTGCGTATTAGAGTTTTGGAATATTTAAATATTCATAATTATAAATATTACGAATAATCATAAATATTATGGATAAAGATTGTTCAGTGATGTTGGGGATTGTATAACATCAAAGAAGGAAATTCGAAACCGGAAAAATGATGCATTAAAAAATCAACGACATGATTAATTTCATTGAAATTAACTGATTAAATAATTTTGATTAACTGATTGATAATTTTACAATTAATAATTTGATTGCTCGAAATATTTATTATTGTCACTTTATTTTGAACGGCATAAATCCCTCAAGTCCACAATAACAACGAATCGATCTTTAAATAAATAAACACGACGCCAGAGATTAACATTAATTAATTTTCTTGTTCCCTGCTTGATTATTGTACGCGCATTTCACCAATATGGAAATTGTTTAATCTTAAAATCATTTTTGTGGTCACGTTAAGATTGTAAATAATCAGTCAATATGATCAATATTATGCAGTTATGAGGAAAAAATTTTAATATTTAAAGGCACTAGATTCTCCCTTCTCTCTTTTTTTTTTTCAACAATCAAACAAAAATTAACAAATAAATAATAACAATAATAATAAATATAAACTTTCAAAACTTTTTAATTTTTAAACATCGAAATAAAAAAAATGCCTTCAATTCAAGGATGTAACTGTGGTGAAAATTGCCAATGTGCTTCAAGTTGTGGTTGCGATAGTCAGAAATCTAATGGAGGATGCGGAGAAAGGTATTTATCATTGCCCCAGAAAAGGATCAATAATTAGTATTGTTGTCCTGGGGTGTTTATTTTTTTGTTTATTTTTTTTCCACGAAATAAATTAATTTTTAATTGAGTTTTTTATAATTTCTTCCTTACCTCCTAATTAATGTTAAACAGTAGTTGCAATTGTGGTTCAAGCTGTACCTGTAGCGCATCAGAATGCGCTTGCACTCAATAACTAACTCAATAATCTCGTCGTTCTCGCGTTCACCAATTTTCTATTTTTCTATTTTTTATTTTATTTATTATGTATTTCATTTATTTGTTTATTATTAACAATATTTATTAAATAAATTACATAAGATCTGTTATATATGTAATTAAGTAAAAAATCGTCAATAAATTTGTAATATTATTATTATTGGCCCAACATTTTTTAATTTTGCCAACTTGAGATCTTTAAATAAATTTATAAATTTAATTGTAAAATAATATATAAAACTAAAAGCTACCACTTTTCTAAAGAAAGAAAATTGAATTTGGAGCAAGTGCCAACATCTTAGCACTTTTAAAACTTAAAAACTGAAATCGAAGTTGCGATTTTTGCTTAATTGCCTTGAGGTTTTACAGGTTAAATCTTTATAAACCTTGTCGAGACTACCTTTTATATCATCGTTATAATAGAGTTTTGAGATATGACGCAACAAAAATTTAAGAATTAATTTAAATAATAATAAACTACTTAATATATTTTAGATCTTAAAAATATCAATGTTATATTTATTAGTGATTGTATATATATATACCTTAAATCCTTCATCTTCGCCTCCTAGTTCTTCGTTCTTTTTTGTTTATCTTCAATTCATTCATACATATTATTTAATTTTTATAACTCACACTGTTTCTTCTTTTTCATTCTCCATTCCAAATTGGCATTAAATATTCTTAAATAATTATTCCACGTCACCACCACTGACGACTTGTTAAATTCGGAAATGTTTGCCAATTTTTTAAACACAGGTCGAAGTTAGATATATATATAGGCTTAAAACTTTTATATCGTAAAGAAACCAGTTTTACTTTTTACGTTACGAGAAGCGTTTTTTGTGATAAATGCTCATTGTTTTAAAATATTTAGGGTATCCAATTTTAATTTTTTAAATAAATAAATCGATTATAATTATAGTATTTGCTTGAACAGGTTTGGTGTGGACCTCGTACGTATGCATTCCTATTTCGCATAACAAAGAATTTTCAAGAAAGAGATATTTTGCCAAGAAGTAAGTGATCGCTCGAAAAGTATGAATGCAAAAAGACGTTAAAAAATATTGCTAAGCACCATTTTAATCAGAAAAATAAAAACTATTTGCTTCTAAATCTTTGGCAAAAAAAATTTTTTTTATTTGATTCGTTCTATATATAAAATAAAATGTAGAAACATGAGGTTTGGCTCGGTATATACACGTAAAGAGACGAGGAAATTTAATATTTAAAGGCGCTCGATTCTCTCTTCTCTTTTTTTTTTTCCCATCAAATAAAAATGATAATATATGACTGCCTTCAATTCAAGGATGTAGTTGTGATGAAAATTGCCATTGCTCTTGTTCTGGTCACGACAATGTAGATTCTCATCATGGTTCAGAGTATTTATCGTTGCCCCGAAAAAGGTGTTAATAATTAATTAATAGTTCTTGACAATTTTCAAATCATTATTTTTTTATTTATTTATCAATTATTTCAATTATTTATTAAATGTTTATTTATTTATTGTATGTATATATATTAAATAATAAAATTTACAAATATTTATATTAAGCAATGTCTTTAATAACTAATCCAGCATTTCTAATTTATTGATTTTGAGTCTTTTATAATAATGATTGTTGGCTTATTGAAAAATGAATGAGCCAATGCACCTACAAATAACCAATTAATTTATGCATATTTAATAACAATAATATGAATAATATGAATAAGGATAATATGAATAAAAATAAAAAAATAATTTACCAATATGATACATTGCAGTAAAAAGTACAGAACAACATGCATAAAATCCTATTCTATGTTGTGTTTCTAATTTAGCTAATATCGGATATGGCTAACAAGTCAACACAAATGTGATTGATAAATAAATAAGTAATAAATAATATAATTAGTAGAATTCTAATATATATATATATATATATATTCTAAATGAATTTATTGATATTATAGTTACCCAAGTTCCATATTGAAAGAACCAAAATTGGACCCAGACAGAATAAGAAAAAGCAAACAATAATATGTAGAATATGTGATTATGAGATTTTTTAAATTCTTTCATGAAAAATAAGAAATCAATCCATAAACAAATAGCCGGTATCAAATGAAACCCCATATCAATCAATATCGGCAATCTTGACTGTCCAGGATCTAGTAAAAGTTGTTCATCGTATAGAATAAATGTCCAATATAAAACACTAATTAATCCCTCTAACTGATCGTAATAATAATAATTAATTATTAGTTTATTATAAACCATATCATTAGATTACATATTATTATTAGATCATGTAAACTAAATAAATGCTTACTGGTACAGTGACTACCATAAACAAATTTTTAATAATCGATATGACTACAAGCATCAATCTTACGTTAATTAATTGCAGGAAGAAAAAATCAAAAATCGAAACAAAATCATTCACAATAATCAAAATTTTACCTCTAGATGAGTTGAATATATCATATAATAATCCAAATATGAAAGCAGTTAATGAGAAAAGTAATCCAACTATAGTTAAATGCTAAAATGTGAAAATATACAAAATAATAACAATTATCATACGGATCAATCAATAGACAAATTTTTCTTAATAATTTATTAGATCAATAAATAAATATAATTATTCACCGTGAACTCCAAAATAAATTTTTCAAATCTACTATGTGAAGGTAGTATTGCAAAAGAATAACAAAACGAAGCTGTCCCAACTGTATGAAGAATTATTTGAAGAAATCTGCTCAGAATCATTGTTATTTGTATTTGTTAGTAATTCTATATTATATTATTAGTAAATAAAACGCGTTAAAGTTTTTTTTTGTGAATTTTTTAAAATATAATAATACAGGCAGGAAAAATAATTATTAGCTCTTATATATAATAATTAAAATCTATTTATGGTGATATCAGATGACTTCTTAATGACCGTATCAAATGATCATCCATAATATACAATGCCAATTAAAAAACAAATATTTGTCTCATGTCAAAAATGGCTGCTGATGATGTACAAAGTAAATGTTCAAGGTCAAAATGACTCACTATTGAAATTACCTCGTGATACGTTAC
Organism: Entrophospora candida; assembly: GCA_910592215.1. Classification (NCBI taxonomy): domain Eukaryota; kingdom Fungi; phylum Glomeromycota; class Glomeromycetes; order Entrophosporales; family Entrophosporaceae; genus Entrophospora; species Entrophospora candida. The sequence goes on from CAJVPN010001171.1 coordinate 6,252, forward strand.
CAAAACATGGAGAAAAATGTTTGCATTTCGAGGAATTTGCTCAAAATTTTAACCTTCATGAGATGAGCGAAACAAAATTCGATTTGGCGCAATTTTATAGTTGGCTCCGAAAATACAAATGGGAAAACCGTAAATGGTAATGGTAATGGTAATGGTAATAGTAATGGCAATTATAATAGTAATGGTGATGTTAATGGTAATGGTAATGGTAATGACAAGAGTAAATTAAAAATTTCTGTAATAGTAATTAATATTAAATAATTTCGGCCACAGTAATTCCGTAAACATAATTATTCGTAATTCAGATATTGATATTAGTATTAACTGTTAATATGTATAAGATCGACAGATGTAAACCAAGTCTGTGGTTATTTTCAAATTTCTCTTTAAGATGATTGATCATGATTTACTATTTACACTACAAGAAAATTGATACTGGAAATTTGAAATTGAAAATTCAAATTTTTACACCACTCACCTATTTTCTTGCCAAGTTAATAATAACCCACGACTCAGTTAAACTGTTTTATAGAGACCGGATAAACCTTGGCTTTCTGAATGTTAGTTAAATCATAATTTTTTGCCTTCGCCAACTATTACTATTACTATAGTGTGTAAAACACATATTTAACATACAGCTTCGAATTATATGAAGTCAGCAACGACATTTGAAGCTTTGCATGATCCAATTACTTTACGACCAGGAAGACTCTATTGAATGTGGCTGCGAACACTGTGATTTGAAAGTATTTGTCAGTTATTATTATATGATCGATAGAATTCAACTCAAACACTAATACATTTTTGGTTAGGTCTCTATGCCAATCTCTATTTTACTATTAATATTACTGTTCATTGAAGATCACTTTTTATAAATAGTGACACAATAGAAAGTAAAAAAATCAGGTATCAAATCAAGAATAATAAAAATTCACCGATCATGGGAATAGTTAGTAGTAGGGGGTATTTGTCTAGGAGTAAGGTTCATTCATGGGAATAAAATTTTAATATTCCAAAAATCAAAAAAAAAATAGTTTACACCACTTAATGTACAACTTTATCACCATTACTATTATCATAGATTTTTTTACAATAGATTCTAGTAAATAAAACTTTTGTTTTATATTTTACCATTTCGACCTCAATCAATTCCTTTACCTTTGAATCATACTCTTCACCGGTTATTGTTAATTCTGGTAAAATCATAGGCTTGAATGCATCCATAACTTTTTCATGAACTTCTCTCATCTAGAGAAATAGATTACAAATAAATATTAGATATGAATTGCAAAAGAGATATTTTTTCTCCATACATAAATTGTATTATTACTTGCCAGTCCAGTAGTGGGATCTTTCTGTTCACAACATGACATCTCTTTTTCTTTTACTTCAGTAATCGAAAATTGACAAAGATCTTCTAATAATTTTGGCAATTTTAGATACATCGTTGGATTTATTCCCAATTTGTCAAGTGATACATGACCTAAAATAAGAATGGACATTAATGTGATATATTATAATTAATTAAAGGGAAGGGATCAAAATAGCATTGGTCACTTACGTGCTGTGTTCAGTTGTTCAGCAATTGGACCTGCGTTTATGTATGATCCTCCAGATTCCATACACTCAAACCATCCACCTGGTTTCAACACGCGAACTATCTCGTTCAACATCTCTGGCCATCCTTGTTCCGTTAATGCTAATCCCATCATTCTCATATGTACAAAATCAAATTTATTATCTTCAAATGGCAATCCATCATCATTATCAAATAGCAGAAATTCAACATTTTGTGGTTTGATATTGTTGGGGAATATTGGTAACATGCCGATTCCAACAAAACTTGTCGATGGATAGTCGTATGACATTTCTAATATCCAAGTCCCCGACCCACATCCAATGTCTAGGGCACAACGACCACCAGATTTTAATAAATCCTTGACAGGTGCTGAGAAATTATTATTCCATAAATACCTAAGTGCATAATGTGTTAAGGTACTAATATCCTCTCCAGATTGTAGTAAAGAATATTTTGATACGTCAGATTTTACATCAATAATTTTACGAGATTTTTTAGGCGATGGCGATGATGATGATGATGATGATGATGATGATGATGATGATGATGATGATGATGATGATGATGATGATGATGATGATGATGGCTGATTATTGTTATTGTTATTGTTATTATTATTTGGAGAGGAAGTTGATGAATTGGGAGTTGTAGTATTGGAGAAGGATAAAGTATTTTTGGTCCAATATTTACAACAGCTGTTCTTGTTATCATTATCATCATTATTATTACCAGTAGTATTTATCTGATTGGTAGTTGTTGTTGATAATGTGTCGGATCCTCGCTTTTTTATATATTTTCTTGGCTCATCTTCCTCACTTGACTCTTTTTGTACACAGTTGCCCATTGTATTTCTATGGAGAGGAAGGAGTGAATGTGTGTGTTGAGAGAGTAGGAATTATTAATAAAAAAATTAAGAAATAAAAAGAAAGTATTAAAAAAAGAAAATTAAGAAATAAAAAGAAAGTATTAATTAAAGAATTAAATTATTCGACCAAAGTATAATTGTTTGAAAAAATGTATTGTAAGATTTTATATGAAATTACGTTATCTCATAATAAGCATGTATGTGCGCGTGCGTACATGACTGTCTTTTTTAATTAATTAAATTTGGTTATTAGGAAAATGAAATACTAACGTGCATTGACCATTTTAATAAATGTTACTCCGTTATTATTTCGTTCTCATTCTTTTCTTTCTACCATTCAATATGTTATAATTAGCTAATTATCACTTCAATCATTAATATATTAATACTAATAATTAGGGTTAATAATACAGTTCACATAATGCCAATTTAATGCATTAGATCGTATTTAGCTAAATTTATTATAATTCATTTCACACCAATTAAAGTCCAATGAAGATAATTTCTAAATTTATAAAATAATTTCTAAGCTTGTACACTAATTTATAAAATTTTGAAAATCATCTCTAAAAGTGGGGTTCTCTATCAATAAATTACATACCTTAATGAAAATAGCTTCATTGATACCATTGTTATACTAACTAAAATGTTTGAACAAGCATTTTTATCACTTAGAAAATAGGTTTGAATTCTTGCTAATTAACCTATCCAAATATAATGTATCCATAATTTTCTGAATTTCTTCCTTCCATGATGAGATTGGAATTCATTCTTTAATTTCAAAAATTGATTCATAATCTTCATAGCTGTTATCATTATTTGTGAAACATTATCATCAATCTTTTGATTGTGATTTAATTCTTCAATTTCCAATTTGGAACAATCATAATCTTTGTCATCATCATTATTGTTCTCTAGATTAAGAGTGATTGTTATGTTGTGAGATCTCGACAACAATAATTTATTAATAGATTTATTACATTAATGATTTATGCTAAAAACGTAATAACAACTTCCGTGCATGTATATTTATGCTTTACTTTCAAAACTATCCTTTACTATCATTAAACAATTCCTTGCTAAGCAATACCTCATTAAACAATATCTTTCCTAGGTTTCAGACCATGTTTCTTGGTGGATGCCCTCTTGCGCCATTACTCCCTACTCAAGTCAGGCACGTTTTCCAAACCTTGCTAAGTTAAGTATTACCCCACTAAAAGAAAAGGAAAAGTAAGTGAAAATAATTATAGTCGTGATTAGTATAAATTCCTTGTTAAAGGTAGGTTTTATTATCATTATAAAAATATAAAATTCAAGGACCAGGATAAGGACGGTTTTCCATTTATTATTACATGTTAAAGGTTCAATCATCTAATTCCCTGATTTCGGAGAACCCTTAATTTGAACCAATTCTTCCTTTTAAATAAAACTTTAAAATTAAAGAAATGTTACAATTTATAATGTTAGAATAATATTTCTTGATAATTTCCGTGAGTTGTTCTTGAAATGTATAATCAGTATTTCCGTGTGATTTTCTTAATAGTAATAGTAATATAGTAAATCTTTTCAAATTTATTTTCAAATTTCTTGTGATCCTTAAACTACTATTCACAATGTAATTCTACAAAATTAACTTGGAATGTTTAATGAGATTTATTTCTCTGAGATACATACATAAATGTTATAATAATATAAGATTTCACATTAAAACTGTCAATTAAATATTTCGTCATCTGTTTGATCAACTCAAATTTATATAATTACTCCAACTTCTTTAAAATATCATTTAAATTAAATTCTTGGATCATAATCTCATTCTGAACATTACGCCAATGGTTCTATTTAATTGTTGATCATTTTAAAATTTGACATTTTCAAATCTTGGCCCTCCCACAAAGGTTACCAAATACAGCCGTATGTTATATTTTAGTTTTAGGTTTTTGTGGTCATGTATATAACATTTTGGGAAAAAGTTTGAAGAAGTACAGTACTTGAAAATTTAAAGACACTTTATTATAGATATAAAAAAGGATTTTTTTACTGTTTTTTTTTCGTTCCATCCAGATTCAAATATCTAGATCTTTTAACATGTAACTCATATTAAAAATCCGCCAATTTTTAAAGGACCATCAATTAATAACCTTCTATTTAACCTCAGATTTAAATTTAAATGTTCCCTTCTTTTCTTATCATCATTACCATTAAAATTATTTCATTCAAGATTACCAATATCATAATAAAATTCAAATGGATATTTCTATTCTTAATTGATCTTATTATCATCCTCTTCATTATCATCACTAATACCAAGATTTGGTACTACAATTGTGCATCTAAAGATTTGGCTAGATTTATATTTTTATTTAGATTTGTAAAGGAATCAAGGAACCTCAGTTGCTATAGTTGGTGTTGGAGTATAAAAACAAAAATTCGCATTGTGTTTTACCACAATATTTAATGACTGTTTTGTGGAATCATGGTGGCTCTTACAACGCCCCACCACTGGGTAGGATCTCGGATTATTATAGTTGAAGTGACATCCGATTTTAATAGGGTTGTTGCATGAAAATTTGGGTAAAAGACTTTTTAAACAAGTGGTGTGTCTATTTTAGGGTAAAATTAAAAAATTTTTTTATTACAAGTCATATCCAAAACAGGTAAAGCAATTTTATGTCATATGAAAGCAAAAAATTTTAAATAGTAATTGATATACTGATATGGAAAGTTTCCATTTTAAGTAAATTTTCTAATGATTATGTATAATGTTTATCTTATAACATTATATTAGATTCAAAAGAATTAGTCAACAACAATATTAATAATATGATTTTCATTAGATAGTTTTTTCAATGGTAAGCTTTTAATTTTTGACATGTTACATGCTTAAAAAGGTAAAAAATTTCAAAATTTTGGGTAAAGCTTTCTAAAATTTATTATTACTAATAGCCTTCTTTTGTAATTGGATCTTTATTTATGAAACATTGTATGGATGTTACCTCAATTATGATAATCCGGGGTCCTCCTCTCTGGGTACATTAGTCATATTTCTACCCAATCAAAATAAAGAGCGGGTTTTAGTGTACCCGACCCAGACCAAATGGACCGTGAACTGATCAAAGACCATTAAATTTTTTTATCATATTTTATTATCATAATTCAATTCAAAATTAGTAAATCTTTAATTGTTTGACGACATGGAATTATATATCGAGGATTTAATGCATGCGAAATTGATATTTGTTCCACCACTAAAAATGATTGTAAATTACAGTAATCCATTCAATAATTGTAATATACTTAGATTCGGCTTCGTTATAAGGTCGAAATTGAATAAATTGAAATGTGTTTATCCAAAGTGTACAAGAAAATTTATTATTATATTGTAAATTATTGATACTATCGGAGCTTGATTCTGAATCAGGAAGAGTAGTAAACTTTCATAACCACCACTAATGGTGTGATATTGTTCATTGAAATTTGTAGTCTTGTTAAATGTATGGTTTATTAATATTGTTTTAAGAACCAACCAAAAGAACAGTTTCATCCTTTTAACTTATTATAGTAAAAATTTCACAGTCAGGACCGCAGTCATGTAATTGAGCAGTTTTTCCGGACACCATTAAATAACCTTAATAATAACAAATTTTTATTTTAAAATTTGGTAATTTTGTTTTGTAAACAAAAAAAAGTTTGTTAAAATTTTTTATTTAGTTATCAATTAATTATAGTAAGCGTAAAAAAAAAAAGCCAAGCAATCTTTTTTATTTGTTTAACAATAATAAATGCACCAACTCTTTTTTACCTTGAATTTCGAGTATTTATAAAATAAGATTCAATTAAAATCAGATTTTTTGAAGGGTTATTTTCCATTAACTTAAAATGTCAAAACGACAAATTGTCATATATCCCGCATATCTATCCAACTGTTGTATTGTTTGTACTTATTAGGCTACCACTACGAAAGGGTACCCCAAAAAGGCAAATTTTTGTGGGGATTATTCAATCGAAAATCACCTTTAGTTTTAATTATATCATGATTAGTCAGGTTTAAATCACTCAAAACGAACGAACAAAAAGTCAATAGCGCAGACAAAACGTCCCGTTTTCATTGCAACTTTTTGTTTCAGTAGGTGAATTGAGATACAACTAAATTAATTTACCACCTATTGAAGCCTTTGAAGCATTGTAATTTAGTTATAATTGTCATACAGTTGGCGCTCGATACAGCGAACCTACTATATAGTGAATCGTACAAAGTTGGGAATTTTCATTATATATAAATTCAACTCGATGTAATGATTTTTAATATATAATGATATAGTTTTTTTGTCAAAACCAATTCTTCCTTATATCGAGAGCCGACTTTATACAGTATATAACCTTGTTACAACGAATGGCTGGACGTATTTCATGAATGACACCATAATATAATGTACTATTACTGTATAGCATTTTTTAATATTAATTTCTGCTTTAAATTTAAATATTTTTTTAAAAAAAAATTTATTATATAATTAACCAATCAAGATTATTTGACTGGTTCCAACCTCTCTACAATGGCGAGCAATGATGCTGTTGATTTTTATTTAAAAGTATTGTTTGTTACTGAAAATCATTACTTGAATTATTAGTATTAGCATTAAATTGGTAAAGGTTACAAAGAAAAAAAGAATATTTAAATTGGTAGCTGAAAAAGACAAAATGTTTTATCTTTTAAATGTCCTTCCTTTTTAATAATTACTATTATTGAAAGTTTGATTCATATATTATGCATGCATGTATATTAAATAGATCAACACAAAAAAAATTTTTTATTTTAAATATTACAATTATTATTTGAAGTTTATGATCAATGTTATTATTTTCTAAAGAAGATTACCGATTATTACTAATCTTCAAAACAATAATAGTAGTGTCTTTTATCACACCTACTTATTATTATAATAATAAATAATGGCGCTGATGGAGTTGTGTAAGTTGGTTGGTATTATTCAAGAGGATAGAAAAAATTCAAGCTGTAAATATATTCATTGAATTTGGCATCAACAATCTCCAAAAATCAACTATTTAAGCCCGTACTTGATGAAAAATTGTTTACATGTCAATCTTATGGCAAAAATTGTCCAACTCGAATTAAATCAGTGTTCAAATAAAAATAGCATGGAAGTTTGATTTTATTGGATATAAAATATGACGAAATAAAATTTAGTTTTTTACCAAAATTAGAAAATTTTAGGAAAATCAAGATTTATATGGAACGTGTAACGTTGATCACAGTGAACAATATATCTATACACACGAGAGTTTATTCCTATATTACTACTATCATTATCACTGTCATCTCATTCTTATTATACTGCTATTGTTACTGTTACTGCTACTAATACTACTGTTTTTAATGTGCCATTATTACATCTGATGCTATTACATTAGAGAAAGTTAAATATTTCGAAGAAATATTATATTTATGAATTGATTATTAAGTAATAATAATATTATTAATATTTGTCGGTATTATATTGTACGGATAATTAATTGCATATATAACTATTAATAAAAACAAGTATTAATAGATAGATATGAATAAAAACGTTACATCTACCTGCAGTCTTTCTTAAATTTGTAATATAAACAATAAACAATAGCCTTTATTTATAATAGAGTAATAAATTATTTGTCTGTAATTAAATTGTATATATAAATAGTTTAATAAATAGTTAATAATACCATAAAGAAATATATACCTCTTTAATATTACTAAATTCCGCAGGTATTGATGTATTAGAGATGGCACATGTTTAAACAAACAATCTATGCTTGGTTTTATGTCTAATAGTAGAGTCTCATCTGCGATTGTGTTGGAAAAAGTTTTTTTTTTTTAATAAAGCGAAGTTACTATTTAAAATCTCTTAATTTAAATGAAAATACTTTTATTCACTAATACTTGCGTTATCGAGATTAAATTTCAACTGAATAACCTTCTCAATATGTTGCATCTAATAATATATAGTTACTTTTGATATCCTAATAGAAAAATTGTTTTGTTAAAACTAAAGTAAATTAGCTAACAAACGCCATATAATTTTGATTACTTATATTAAAATTTTATGAATACTTATCGAGATTAAATTTTAACCAGGCAATCTTCTTTACATTAATACAGTTCACTCTCTCTATAACGGCCTCCATTCTATAACGCACTGTAAATCAGAAACCAAATTTTTACTATATAAAAACCTTACTCTATAACGGTTTTCTTAATTAAATTTCCTATAGTGTATAACGGCCAGCCTCTGAAAATTCTCGTGTTTTTTATATGATCTGAGGTAATCATTACCAAATTAAGAAATTCAGTGCGTCACACTCAATTATTAATATTAATAATTTATTGTCACAATGCTCTATTTCTGAATCAACAAATTTAACTAATGTAAGAGTTTACTTCTTACCCACCAAACACAACAACATTTTTACAACAATGTGATTCCGGGATAATTAACAGCTTCAAGGTGAGCTACAAAAAACTTTCCTTGCAAAAAAAAAAAATTAGTGATTATGAAGAAGAGAGAAATGGTCGAAAATATGAATAAATTTCAATTAAACATGCAATTAAATTTACAGCAAAAGCTTGGAAAAAAGTTACCAGTCAAACTATAGTTAAAAAAACTGGGATTATGATATTAATTACAATAAAATTGAAAATATGTCATCAATTTTAAATTCATTGAATGTAAGAGAGCTCAATGATTTGCAAAATTTGATTGATGAACTTGCACTCCCTAATCCTATATCTGCATCTGAATACATTGAAATTGATCTAATGTAAGTGATGAAATAAATCTAAATGACATAGTTGCAAATAATTAATCCACCAGAGGAAAATGAAAGTCAGGAAGAAATAATCGAAGAACTTCCACCTGTTATAAATAAAATAAGACTTGTCAGCAATAAAAACAGAAATTTACATTGACCAACAATCAGAATTAAATGAGGACGATTTTAAATTATTGAAAAGTCTTAAAAGAAAAATTAAAAAAATTGATTTTAACTCACAACAACAATCCACACTGAATAAGTATGCAAATTATATTCATTTATTTCATTTTATTTCATTTATTTCATTTATTTTTTAAATATATTTTATCGTATAAAATAAAATCTTTATATTGTATCACATTATAATTTATCACATGACTATGATCTGTAAACTCTCTATAATAATAACCGCCTTTTTTTTGCCAAATCAGGCGGCCCGTTATAGAGAGAGTGAACTTTATACGAAAGAATGTTTTTTTTTTATATTGTAATACAAAATCAAGAAATTCGCAATTGTAAAACTCATTTTTATTATACAAAGTACTTTAAAATTATATAGTCACGCAACATAAATTTGAGAGAAATTCCACCATGCTAATAAAAATAATTCCAAGCATGCTTTAATGATGGTCATATGCCACTTTACGTTTCTTATTATTAATTTCTTGTGAAGGTAGATTACAAATCTTCATTGTTTAATTTTCTTGTAAAAAAAAAAAAAAGAAAAAATGGAACTTTTTTTCTCTGATATAAACTTGCAAAAAGCAATCATTCAAAGATCACCACACACACCACTATCACCGGTATCATTACTGACATCACCATTACCAAACGGAGATATGTAACAATCGAATAAAATAAAACATCTTTTTCAGCACAACATTCTTCAATTAAACCCTTGCATTTATTCATTATTAATTGGCCAAATAAAATGCTTTTCCTATGGAATTTCGGTTGGATTTTAAATATAGCGATAGGGGAAGTAAGTGTTAAAGTCAAGATTTATTTGCAAATCAAGTTTCCAAAATGAACGTTTATTATTATTATAGGTGGGTTTGATCAAAGTAAGTCTTAAAGTCGAGATTTACGAAGCTGCTTGTAAAATATATTTAATTAACGTTTTATTATTATCAATTATTCAATAACTATATAGGCGGATTTTATTGGTCAAGATCTATATAATTAGATTGTTAATAGTTAAATAATGGAATTTTACTACATGCAAAAAAAAAAATTTTTGAGTTGTAAATTTTGTTTTATTAAATAAAGTTGTTTGATTTTTTCATTTATCGTTCATGTTTCCTCTTGATCGTATATCTTAAATTGGTCACGTTTACAATCATTTTGACATTCGTTATATTAAGGT
>CAJVPN010001172.1:0-16861 GCA_910592215.1 Entrophospora candida
CTATTTAAATGTGCTTTTTGCTTTGTAAATTTAGGCATGATTAATTGGTAAATTTCAAAAAAGAGTTAGATTTTTTGAACAAACCCTCCCCCCCGTGTTAAAAAATTGAATTGATATTCCATCACGTGATGTGTATAACATGGAATTAAAGTTAAATTTAGCAATTTTGGTAGTGGACAAATTGAGGTCAAACATAGAATAATGATGATTTTTAAAAACTCACAGCTCCATCTAGAATGGGATTTTAAAAAAATACTCTTCATTTTTTGTTAATCCAAGCTTCAAACTAACTGTTTATGAAGAACTTTTTGATTTATTTTATACTAGATAGAATTAGAAATTTTCATGTAAAAATTGCCAGGATTAGACTAGACACACCATACATCTTTTCAATTTCTGTCAACTAAAAAAGTTAGTTGTAGATAAATAGCATTAATCTGCTTGGCAAGTTATTTTTTTTGTTAATGAGGACATTAAACGGTATTCCAAATCAATTTTCAAAGTATATTTCTTGGTCACATGATTTTGGCTCGATTTTAATTATTTTAATTGGTAGATTTCAATAGCCAAGCTATTTATACCCGGTTTTTGCTAGAAATCCCCCCAATATATACAACATCAAACTTTAACTTGACATGATTCTTGTTGCACTGAATTTATTATTTGTTTTTTTTCTAAAGAGCAATGTATTACTGTGACACGCACTATAGAATACTCTTACCACACCTACGAATCCCAACCCAGAACCCATGATTGGTAGAAAATAAGGAAATCTTATCTTAAAAAAAATCTTGTCGTGTAACCGAGGTAGAAGTTTTCCGCACTGTACTATGTAAAATAACCAATACAAATTAAATAACGCGCACGTGGAAATGCAATAAAATATTAGCTCGATATAGTGACTAGTACAAATTTAGAAACTATCTTATAACGGGTTTTGGAAAGGGATACAATAAATCAGGTGTATTTTCATAATAGTATATATTAGTCGCTGAACTTTTCGTTGAAAACGTAAACTAAAAAAAAAACAAACCGGGGTCTTTAAGCTGACCTTTCTCTACAAAGTTACAATTTATGTTACGTTACCATGGAGGAATTAGGCCTCAAAGTTACACGAATTTAATATGTTAACCTCAAAATTGGCAACAATATTAATATTTTTTTTATGATGATAATAATTATGGCGTGTAACAATTCTTTGATAAAAAATAACAATTATTGGCTGAAAAAAGGGTTTTTCAAGTGATCATCATCTTGTGATACTTTATTAAAAGTCTATGCTGTATAGTTACCACATCCTTATTAATTATGTTTAGTATCATAATTGAATCTGGCAGGACCGAATTGTCACTCTATATGTAGTAATAGTTTCTCTATGTGAGGCTTGAGCACCACATTTCACTGAAAGGTCAACTTTTATGTAATATACCCACCGCAGATTCTCGACTTTAAAGTCGCGTGACCGAAAAAGGTTGCTTTGTTGCGAGGATTTACTCAAATTGGTGTTGTGGCGCAAAAAATTCAGACTAAAGCATATTATTATACTAGTTCTTGTTTATCCCGTTTTTCTGGAATCTAAAAAAGAATAATTGTGGCCAAAACTAACCCATAATTTAGGAATTTAGGAGGACCCGCAAACTTCATGGATGGATCACTGCTGCAGCTGAGTCAAACTCATATATTAATATAATAATAAATTAAATTTTTTTGTCAGGGTCAAATTATTATTATTTATAAATTTAAAAATTTTACGAATGTACCAATCATCAGTATTAATAGTCAATTAATTTAGTGTTAGGGTCAATCTGTGGATCAAATTATTATTATTATATACATCAAAAAGGTTAGTTGGGTTTAATAGGCAAATCTATTACCTTACGTACTCATTCAAAAAACAAAATCAAATACTTTTATATATAATATTAAAAAAAATTAAAATCAGTGAATTATCAGATTGGTAAATTTAATTTCGTTACAGTAGACAGTTTCAAATTTTTGACGTTAGTATATCTTATGGATCAGACTATGTTCTTTTTTCTAATGTTATTGCAAACCTTAGGGTCAAGTTATATATATAATAAACAGGAATTTTTGTTATCTATGAAGCTTGGTGTCCTAACTTAGGCAATTTCGGTTTAGGCCTAATTTCGCCCATTGAAATTTTTCTGGCGAAAATTAAATTGCCTAAACTCCTAAATTGTGAGTGGCAAAGAAGAACAACAACATATGAAGAAGAAGGGTAATAATAACGTGGGAAGGGTTCGTAAATTTATAATAAATAAATGATTATAAGCCTGAGTTTAAATTATTTAATAACTTCGTCCATAGTTTAAGCTATTTTCTGCGGGCGAATCTATTTCGGCTAAGTTTTAGATGATTTGCAAAATTGTTACTTAAGGACTCTGTCAATTTAATTGCTTATTGTCATAGTAACAATCAGTCAGCTCAAAATACTAAAACAAAAAATTTTTACATCATTGTAAAAAAAGTTAACCGATAAGTTTTATTGTTCATGACTCCAGCTTCGAAAACTTATCGGCTAGTTTTCTTAACTAAAAATCGGCTGAGCCTTAGTATTTGAAAATTCCAAATTTTATTATTATTATTGTTATTGAGACAGTAAATTTCGTGTAACATTTTTTTCGTAACATACATTCATTGATTTACTATTACTTGCATTATATCTATTTCCTTTTTTTATTTACAGTTTGACATTTAATTAAAGAAATCCATTACCAAATATGGTAGTATGGCTCAAAATTGTAACACACAAAATTATTACCCCAAATTTAGGATTTCTGAATTTGAAATGGGGGTAGTTTTTCAAAATCCAACATGTGGATCACATGATATTTCAAATTTTTTAACCTTTGATATTATAGATGATCCGCATTGTATTAACGATAGGAACTATTTTGGTAAGAATGATGTGTTTAGGTCTTGGCAAGAATTTAGTTTTCGGATTTTGTTTTTTCCTAAACTAGTTTCGGGCAGTTTCGGTTTCGGGGTTTCCCTAAGTTAGCATTAGTATTAGTATATATTAGTATCAGAGTTTCGGGTCACAACATTTGGTTCTTATCATACACCAAAAGTTGGCGCACGTTTTAAACACCATTTTGCAACTTAGGTTCGCCAAATTATATGTGCGAAATTTCATATCCATAACATTTTTATTAAGCTAAAAAAAATCAATTGTTCAAAAACGCACATAACAATCATACCCGAAATTCAAAATTTAATAATAAAGTAATAATTAATTCTATATCCAATTCTCCTTGGCACACTCTTCATCAATTTATTGGGACATCATTTGTAATTTTACCGATTCTTTTCGATTTTTTGTAATCACATCTTAGTTCGAGACATTATTGCTCCATAAACCGACGATTCCACCATCACATTGACTATCATTTAAAGCTAAAATATTTACTTGAAAATTTTTGTTCAAAAATTAAAAATGATGTCTACAAAAAAACATAGATGCTTATTCAATATTTTTATTATTATCACATATCAAACTTTCGGACGAGATCATTATGTTCGTTTTTGAACAATTGGTTTTTTGAAATAAGTAAAAAATTTGATTGAAATTTTATTTTTTTTGCACATATAATTTGGTGAATCAAAGTTGCAATGAAAAAAAATCTGAAGCACACATAGCTGGTCAATATTGGTATGTAGAACAACTTTTTACATACAAAAGAATCGAGTATCTGAATTTGGCCAGTCAATATTGAATTTGAACTAGTACTAGACAAAAATGAATAAAGCCTTCACTTCAATAATTTACAATGATCAACGGAAACTTTTTTTCAGTAAGAGTAAAAATGTCACAAATGCATGTAACAGTAATGAATGCTTGCAGAAAGAGCCATTAAGGATAGGTGCCAGCCTAACATATATATGTGAATTTCAATAAAATAATAAAATGTGAAAAATCTTATATTTTTATAATAAATAAAAATGTGACAAAAAAAATTTTTTTTTTGGTCATGTGAATAAAATTTGACCATGCCGATCACACGTTATGACTCTACCCTTGGAAATGTTCAGAAAATTGCGTCAAGAGAAACATTGAATATGTTGGATAATATGGTGTCAAAAATGAACCAAGCTTAGAATATCGTTATCAGAGCTAATAACAAATCAACAAGGATAAAAAAGAAATCATTATAGAGAAATGGAATTGTATACTCTGTTGTTCAAGTTGATGAACAACGCACATTCTAACTTTATGTACGAACCAAAGGTAAGTGAACCATTTCTATATGATCCTGAATCAAGCAAATCGCAAGAAAGCGCATCCACAAATGTCCTTTGATACCTGTGAGCATGATTTGTATTAAATCTTGTTGTAAAATCTTTTTTCTAATACATATATAGAAAGGAATTTCAACAAGAATATCAACAACCATCAGAAAGTACATCTGAATCCAATAATGCAAATTTGGTTGATAATGCACAAACATTATAGCTAAACTTTTGTCACTTGACCAAATGCGAGAGGTTCTTGACAAACTTGGTTTGATGAAAATAATATGAAATCGTGGAATCAATCTATTGAAGTTCTTTTTGGAGTGTCTTCAAGTCTCTTTGCAGCTAGAGAAATCACCCTCTCTAGTTTGAGCTTTCGAGATGTTGACTTTCATCCAGAGTTAGTTGAATACGCCATTGGCCGTGGTGAATCCAAATTTTATAACAGAGTTAAATCGTTTCTATCTGGTGATATTATACATGAAGGGAACTGATATCATAAATATATACAAATTGGAATCAAAAAAAAAAAAAACGGAATGTCTACAAGATAATGCCATCAAGAGACAAATGTAATCAAGAACAAAATTATACTTTCTTTTTATCGTGGAGTTGGTAATGTTATTGCAACAGCTTCAATAAACCACTAATTTGGGCAGAGTTTATATACTACTCAAAATATCTATTATGCTCTCAAGTGTGGAAGGAATTATGAGAATGGTGCGCTTATTAGGGTGATTCTGGTGGATGAAGGGGGCTTTGTTTGAATGATGCCGAGCAGAGAAAAGATTCGTTTGTATCGACAATCAAGGACGCAGATAATCCAGCATGAAGCAGATATTTTTTACTAGAATGTCAGTTTCTTTGAACAATTCATGTTACTATCCCAATTTTTATAGATGGTGCAAGTTGCTTGTAGGACGCCAGCAGGTTTTATATGCTATAATTTGTCAATGCTAAATTATTGACAAAACTGAATTTACTAATATGATTAAAACTTTAAAAGAAATAAATACATCAGAAATTTGATAGCTAAAAGTATTTATCATGCCAATTCGCATACAAATTTAATTGGACAAAAATGCCAAGTACTTATCGCGCTTAATATGGTGGCAAAATGTTTCACACAATACAAAAGTAGATATATTGCGCACAATTTGAATGTAGCCGCCGTCTTTTAATTCTAAAACTAGGTCATCAAAGAAAAAAGTAAATTTTATATTGTAAATCCAATTAAAAATAAAAGTCATCATAATTGGTACCAAATATTTGTTATTTATTCATACGTGTGACCCTGCTTATCATCAGTTATTATTGGAAAGTCTTGATATAAGGGGAAATGATGCAAATGTCCGAGCGAGATCATCTTTCAATTAATATTGATTGATTGATTTTGTTGTGAATCTATACACCATTATAGATTTAAACTGTTCTTATGTAATAAATAAAGAAATAAAGTTACATGTGAATTTAACAAGGAATATAATGAGATGTATACACGTTACACATATTTTATTGTACCCACTGTATATTTTATTTTGTTTATTTCACTTTATATAATAATATTAATATGAATATCAGTTATGGGGTTTTCCCTTTAATCTTCCTCCCTGCTTCTTTATTTATTCATTGCATCGGATTGGTCAAAATAAATATTATTCGTGTTAATCAACAACATGCATTCGTGTGTATTGAGAAATTTTGAATTGCATTTTATATATTATTTATTATATTATTCAAGATGCAAACAATTAATATAAGATAATAAAATTATTATTAATATGGATGATTTCATTTTTTTTTAAAAACAAAAAATAAAATTTATTTATTTTTTGATTTTTATTTTTTTCTTGGAAAGATTCTTTTCTTCTTGATTTTCTTGATTCGATTCAAATATTTTGTAGTTTATTTTACATTCTTTAATAATTGGTTGATAGATTTCAATTCGTTCCTTACATTTCACAAATTATAATTTCTATCTTAAGACAACACGGAATTTACGAATTATCTTGAAAATATGTATGAAGAAGAATCAAGCTTCGGAATAGTCCCAATAACAGTCGAACAATCGCTGACAATTACTAGAATAGCGTTACCTCTAAATGTGTTATCAATATTAGCATCTTCAATCGGATGTTTGGTATTTATATTTATAAGAATCTCTTATCCTCGATTGGCTGACCGAGTGATATTTCGATTAGCTTTTGCTGCAATGTTGTCAGATATTTCTTATTCGTCATTTCAAGTATTGAACTTGGTTGTGACAACCCCTGGTACATTATGTATTTTATCAACCTGGGGATGGGTATTTACTACTCTCATTTCGGTTTTCTTTATTGATTGTATTGCTATAGTAAGTATATAAAAGTTTTTTTGGAAGGGAAAATGATCAAAAAAAAAAGATCGCGCGCTTGTTTATGTGTCAACGTTAACATTATTGTATATGATAATGTTTAGAACTTACAAGTTATTTTTCTACACGAATATGAAGGTCGACGTGATTTAGAAAAATACTATTTTATACTTCCAAGTGTGTTTGCTTTGACTTTATCCTTACTTCCATTGACACGAGATATGTACGGTTTTGATATACCTGAACAGTAAGTTTAAACTTCTTTTCACTAATTATTTGTTTCGCCATCAATCACTAATAAACATAAATATAATATGTAGGATTTGCTGGTATCGTTATTCCGGAACAACATTAAGTATTGTATGGCAATGGTCAACTTTGTTTATTTGGCAACAAATTTCTGTGTTATATTGTATCATAATACTGTTCGCCGTCACTTTAAAATTACGTTATGCGTCTTCGCAATTTAATGAAGCGCTTAAAGAGAATGACAAAAGGATAAACGACGCTCAAGATAACAATAACGCTAAATCAGCAACATTAGCAAAAACTAGCACTAATGTTTTATTAAAAAGAGGTACACTTATAACATCGGTGATTAGAAAGGTGTTGTGGTTTCCAGTCGTTCCTCTGATCAGTCAAACTCCAACTTTCTTGGCTGAAACCGATATGTATTTTAGTAAGAGCATTAAATATGAACTATTACTGTTTGGTTTTGTTGCTGCTTCGATTCAAGGTAAACATTATTTTTTTTACACGAGATAGATAACTAAATATAATTTATACATTAATTAATCAATATGCGTGCTTACAATTTTATATATTCGAAGGACTATTGAATACTTTTGCATTTTCGCAAGATCTTGCGGTTCAGAGAGCATATAATCTAACAAAATTGAATTGGTGGTATCATTATGTTAATAAATATGAACGATCTTATCCACATCTATCACATAATAAATCCATCTCAGCGGCAACCAATGGTAATATTAACAATGATGGTAATAGTAATAATAATTATGATAATAACAATGATGGTAATAATAACAATGATGGTAATAATAACAATGATGGTAATAATAATAATGATGATAATAATAATAGTAATAATAATTCGTTAATAAAATCTCAATCAAGTATTAGAAGATCAAATAAATTGTCAACTAATACAAATAATAATAATAATAGTAATAATGATAATAATAATAATGATAAAGATTCAATTGAACTTGATATGATGGTATTAAACATTAATGACGAGAATGACGATGACAATAACGAAATAATCACCAATAAAAAGCCAACAACAACAAATAATATTAGTAATGAGATAGATCAACAAGATCAAGAGCGATTTTCATCATCCAATTTATCTAATCCACTTTTAATTCCAAAGCCATCCTTAGTTGAAACATTAAAATACCATTTGTTAATTCGTCTATTTGATCAACCAAAAAATCTTGACGAATTTGTTATTAGCTTCGTGCAAACATCAACAACATCAACCGTCAATAACAATTTAAAAAACACTTATTCAGAAAGAGGCAATGTCGAAATAATAAATTTAAAAAAAACAAGAAAATCATTAAGCATAGAAATTCCATCTTCTTCAGACTCGATAAATAACAATCATGATGGTTCTAGATCAGAGAATTTTAATAACAACACTTTCCGATTAACGCCAAATTCATCTCCAAAAACATTATTAAATTTCCCAACATCACCATCACCACCACCACCACCACCACCATCATCATCACCACCATCATCACCATTTCATTACACGCCACCTTCGCCATCACCATCATTAAAAAATCATCAATCATCTTTATCAAAATCATCAAATTTAATACAGAGTTCATTTTCTAATAATGATAATAATAGTAATAGTAATAGAGTTGCAGTCACTGGACAACCACAAGAAGAAGAACAAAACAAAAAGAACGAAGAAAAAGAAAACGCCAATCCTACCAAGATAATAAATTCTAATAATAACAATGATAATGGTGATGATGATGGTGATGATGATATAATAACAAATAAATCTTTCTCGCACTTAAATCATAATAAAAATACATCAAATTCAATAAGCTCAATCAATTCGTCTATTTATAGTAGTTGTTATAGTGGTAATAGTATAAGAGGTTCAAATAAACCCGTCAACGAAACCAATAATGATAATGATAATATTCATATTCAATTTACGGCAGTAAATGAAAATACTAATTATGATGGAGTAACTATTATTAATATTGATAAAGTTGAAGATATTGTTGAAAATAATAATAATAAAGAAAAAGAAGATAACGATGATGATGGTGATGATAGTAAAATTAATGAAATTATAGAAACTATAAGTAATTCTCGTAATGAGGATAATATTAATAAGGTTAATCTAAATAACAATACCCATGACAGCAATAATATCGATATATGACATTTTCAAAAAGTTAATAAATAAATAATTATATAAAATATTTAATCCTTCAATATTAGTTGTGTAGTGAGTGAGTTCATTTGTATTTGTCAAGTACCGCATAAGGAAGGAGAAATCCTAATTTATTCAACAAACTCTCTTTAACACGCAATTTGAATCCATAGGTTTATCACCATATAACACAAAATAGCGTTGTCACGAAACATTGCTTTTGCTGAAGCAACAACAACAATAATAAAAGCAACATTTATTTAATGTTGTGATCGAAACCAGTTTAAGGAAATTTCAATCCTAAACTTTCCAGAAACCTAAACCGTTACCGAAGCCCAGAATCATCAGTTGATATTAATATTAAATCCTTATTATATTAATTTTGCAATCAGTGTTGGAATCTAGTGATTTGCATAAAATTTGTGCGCTAATTTGAATTTCACGCGTGAATTGCAAATTCACATAGATTTCATTTTCACGCACGACAGTTCTATGAATTAATCCTCCTATTTTTTTATCTTCTCAATATTTATATGCTTTCTCAAAATTAATGTCTTCAATTTCAGGTCCATTTAATAAAATCATTAAATGATTATTTAATGTATCAAGATTCATTTTGTTCCTTAATTTAATCAACTTTGTTTGGGAAAATATTCTTTCTACATTAGCATTTGAAAGAGGTATAATAAGAGATATTTTAACTAGAGGGGATATATTTGGGTAATTAAAAAAAGTCTTCATCTGTGTCAAAACCAATTTACAAAATATTATAAAATGATCCCACGTTTTGGTATAACATGCTTGCGTCCGCACCCTGAATTTCCAAAGTTAGATTCGAGAAGTTTAGGGTTTCGGGCCTCGGATATCTTCTCTCAAAAGTATTCCGGACAGCATTACGCTTATTACAAGTTAATAATTCTGTGCTATATTTTATTTATCTTTAATTGATCATCTTTTTCATTTGAACCTTTTTCATCCTTATTTGGAGGGAAAACAATAAAAAAATAAGCTACAATATACGTGACATTATTGGCAAATGCACGGATAATTCACGTTATTTTTTATCGTTTTCCCGACAATGTCTAAAATTAGTGAAGTCTATGGATCAGCTTTACATGAAACTGGAAACAGTGTTTCATATCATTTTTTTTATTGTTATTTAATAAGTGTTCGATAAGCATTGATTCAGATATTAATATTAATATGCAATTTTTCGTCACCTCGCTCCCAAAATCGAATAGCAAATTTCGATGATACTAACACCAATATTATTTAAAAAATACCTTCTGATATTTTTATAATAATAGGATTTTACATAATGATTTAATATTTAGCTAAACTATATAAAGGTAAATATTATACGTTAACTTTTAAAATATCATCTAATTAAGTAATTTATCTTTTATTTCTTTATAATAACCTGTTTTGTTATATGGAGCATACTGCAACAAAACCAGATAAAGTGAACATTTGTACTAAAAAGGATTTCAGCGAGTCATCACAATTTTACTATCAATGCAATGCAATTAATCCAAAAACATGAAATCGTATTTGGCTTACTTTTCTTTCACCTTTACTTTCACTTGGTTGTTCAGGTTTTATCTGACTTAATTTGATTTGTTGAATTTTGCTTTCTAATTTTTGAGTTTGAACTACCATTTTGTTTCTTTGCTCGGTTTATAGAGACTATTGGATTTAAATGGTGATTTATCAGAAAATACTTTGACAAATTCTACGAACAAAGACAGTCGTTTGATTTTATAAAAAGCCAAGATCAGCTAATATTTTTGTAATACAATCAAAACCTGTATATAAATAAATTTATTATAAATTTTTAAATTTATTTAAAATTATAATTATGCGACCATTATCAATTTTTTTTATAATAGTCATAGTTATAATCTCACCTACATTTATTTATTTAAACTCAAGCATTCAAACTCGAGAAAATGAGTCTTATTTAACAGATTTAGAATCCTCTTCAATATCTAACAACAACAACGACAACAACAACAGCAACAATGATATTCCCGACATTTCTTCTAAGGTTATTCATGGCTCTGTTGTAATGCCATTGTTGGGAAACGCGACCATAAAGTATGTTTTATTAATTTTATTGATTTAACAAAAAACAAAATTTTTTAATTGTGAATAAATAAATTTATAAATAAATATTTATTGTAGAGCTGAGCTTGGACGTAGTAGTTGGAAGGTAAAGGTTAAATCAATTTAATTTAATTGATTATGAAATAAATAAATAATTAATTAATTTAGATCTCTTTTTTTAAAAAAAAAGTTATTACATACAATGATGGCAAGATTTCCTGAACATCCTACAGAAGATCACAAGCAAGCATTAAGAAGTTTTATTTATTTATTTGGTAGATTATATCCTTGTGGTGAATGGTAAGAAATTTTTTGTGTAAGCTTGAAATAAAAATATAGATATTTAACTATTCTCATTAAATTGATGAAATAATTAGTGCCACAGAGTTTCAAGAAATTCTTAGTAAATATCCTCCCCAAGTATCATCAAGGGAAGCTGCATCTCAATGGGCATGTGCTGTTCATAATATTGTTAACAAAAGGTTATATAAAAAAATATTTGATTGTGGATTAATTGCTGAAAAATATAAATGTGGTTGCGATGATGATGGTGGTGATGGTGGTAATGGTGGTGATGGTGAAATAATGAAATAAATTTTTTAATGATTTAATAATATAATTTTAATATAGTATTGTAATTTTAGTTTAATAAAATTATTTGTTCATGATTGAATAATATCAGATGGATATCTATACATCTGATGAAAATCATGCATCAATGTTAATAATATATTAAATTTAAATGTGCAAACCTCCCTCCGTTTTCTAACAATTTCTCATCTCGGGCTCTAACCAAGGAATACCCACTAATTCAAATATTTCTTTTTCACTTGAAGCATCGATACGTTTACGTGGCCAAGTATTAGTGAAAAGTCCGTGTGACGCAAAAATAATTCCCTTTTCCTATTAAAAAATTGTTTTTTATTAATAATTTTATATTCCCGTAATAAATACGAATACAAATACAAATATATTTATATTACCTTTCTTGCATAATCTTTAAAAGTTCTTTCAAAATGTCGAGATCCTAAATGTTTTCATATTATTATTTTTTTCAAAAAAATAAAAAAATATAATGATGCCTACCTGTCCATCCCAATACAGCCGTAGCATACTGACTTTTGGGTGCAATAATTATATCAACTTGACGATGTAGATTTGTACTCTGTTGCCAAAATGCAATAAAACACTAATAATAGATTCTTTGTTTTTAATTAAAAATATCAAAGGTAAAAACTAATTAACAATTAAACTCTTTATATATGTAACAAAAACCTTATCAAGCCTATCCATTATATTTTTACGTCGTTTTAACAATCCACATTTTATATATTTTGAATTACGTGCATTTGATGATTCACTATACCAAAGTTTATGTTTTAAAAGACCTTGAAGGGAAGGGAAAAGATATTTTTAGTTGCAATCTATTTTTTTTTAAAAAAGAAAAAAAAATATTATATTTATTTATTTATTAATCAAAACCTTTATCAGCAAGTCTGTTCACTATTTTCTTTAATATAAATGGTTCTAATTCTTCTTCAGGATGCGATAATATCACATCCAAATCCCCATTAAATTCTTTACCTCTAAAATTAAAAATTTGGAAAGTTTATTTATATATTTAAATTATTATATATATAATTGATTTATTAGTTACCTACGATAACCGCCAACAATTGTTAAGAAATATTGTGAATCAATGCTTTTGACTTCTTTATTCAAAATTTCGAAAATTTCTTCAACATCTTCACGTGTCATTCTAAAATAAAGGTAGTGAACGATTAGATAATAATATAGGTGTAATATTATTTCAAATAATAATGATAATTTGTGGATTGTACTTTTTCTGAAAATCATCAAACATTTCCAATCCTATTTTTTGTACATTTGTTAAATTTGGATCTTTCTTACAATCATCTATTGTCTCGTATCCTTTATTATACCATTCGTTTGCTTTCTTAGTTCCAACGCCTTACAGCATATAATAAATATATACTATTATTATTATTATTATTATTATTATTCAAAAAATCAAAAAACCCCCTTGTAAAATATATTACCAAAAACACGTGTAAATAAATCCAATGTTAGGAATTTAGGATCATCCAGTATTTTTTCTGCTTCAGGGATTGTATCCAATTCAAAATATTTTTTAATAAGATTTCCAATCCTATCACCAATACCTTTTCAGAATTAAAATTTAAAATAATTCATTATTATCATTATCGTTTATAATAACGGCCTTTCAACTATATAAGAAAAAAAAAACGGTTTTTAACCTTTAATCTTCATGGCCTCTTTATAACTTTTTACATCGCGTGGGTAAGCCTAAAGCATTATAAATAATAATAATAATAATAATAATTAATAAAAGTAATTATCCTCATTATCCAAAAATGAATTATTAATATGTTTATACTTTTAAAGCCGCTATTGCTCTATGATAACCTAATGCGCTAGCATGTTCACCATCAAGTTCTTTTGATCGTTCTAAAACTGAAAGGAATTCTATAATGGATTGATTATATTGAGATGCAAGTGGTGTGGGACGAAGGCAAGCATATTTTGTATTTAAAAATCTAGAATCTAATTCTTCTTCACCGTCTGACAACACTAAAAATTTGATTATCAAATGGGATCATACAAGTAAGTGTAAATGCGGAAAATGTAAAGGTGAAAATAAAAACCTTCTGCGTCTGATTTATTGTCACCATCCTCTGAATTGCTTGTGATGCTACTACGAGAATCCGGATCACTTTGTGTATCTTTTCTTTCATTTTTTTGTAATGAAATCAAAAAATTATCATAGGGAGCTCTCTCGCCAATTCTATTGCTATTAAATTAGTTAATTTATTATTATCATTGCTGTTATTATTATTACTTTTAATAAATTTACCAACCATTCCTCAATCCAATCAATCGATAAGATTAATTTGCTTAATTCAGGTGAAATATATCTTATTATTCTTGCAGGAGATTTTAAGATCGTCAATATTACATCTGCATCGTTGACACTATTAACAATTTCACCACCAACATTTTCAATTAAATTTTGTAAAAATTCGATTTTTTCTTTTTTTAATTTTGCATCTATTAAATAAAATTTCCAATTTTTAAAGTATTCCTTCATTATTCTTTCCTTTGTCTTTAAAATTAATAAAATAAATTACCACAAACCTCTATCCTTTTTTTATATTAAAATTTGTGCAAACAAACAATAAATAAATAGCTAATGATGATATCAATTATAAATGCTGTAATCCGTAGTAGGTGACTTGTGATTGGATGGTGATATCAAATATAAAATTGTAGAGATTCATAAAAAAAAATTTTCTTTATAAAAAAGATGATTTTAATTCGTAAACCTATAATAATAATAAATCCTTTCAAAGCTTTAAACAGATCTTTTTTTCAGAATCAATCCATCACAATACATAATAAAAATATCAATTTAAAATCTTTTATTAGTAACAATAATAACAATAGTAAAATTTGCTATTTTTCAACAGTTTCAACAATCAAAAATTCCATTAATAATAATGGCACTATCACCACTACCACCACTACTATTAAGGGCTTTACTACTAGAAAACCGAAACCTTTACCACAATTAGAAAAAGAAAAGGCTAAACGTGTTTTCTATGGGGTGGTTGGTGTTTCAATGTGGATAGTGGCGACTGTTTGTTTTTTTAATTATGAACGTGTCAACAACAATATAATTCAAACAAGTCTACTTCATATTAAAAAGAATCCATTAGCCATAGAAACTTTAGGGAATAGTATTGGTTTTTCTTCAAGTTGGCCTTGGGTTATTGGAAAAGTTAATATTTTGAAAGGAAAGGTGGATGTGAAATATTCTGTGAAAGGAAGTAAAGGTAGGTTGATTTTATTATAATATTAATTAATAAATTTTATGCATAATTTAATGGTATTTGCATATGATATGATTATGAATTTAACAGCTAAAGGTAAAATTCATTTTCGTGCAATCCGTATTCCATTGGAAAGAAATTGGAAAGTCTTGGAATTTTCATTGACAAAAGACAATGGAGAAGTTATCTTGCTTAAGTTACCAAACGAACAATTTTTTCATACTTAAAAATTGAAAGAGATGTTAAATATTTATTATTATTAATCATTTTTTTGTGTACATGAAAATTTTCTATTTTGTATAAATATACATGTGAATATATATATAAGTGTGTTGATTATTATAATTATTATAATTAACAGTTCTACTATTTAATTATTAATTATTTTGTTTCTCTTGAAATCCAATTGAACCATTTTCAATCTTTGAAGTTTTGTTTTTTGTTTTTGAAATCAAATATTGTTCTAATATTATTACATTCCTTGAATTTGCTTTATATAAAAAATCTATAAAATCTCCCAAAAATGGTGTTAAGCTCAACTAAAAAAAAAGAAAAATTTTTAAGTCAGAAAAAATTTTTTTTAATAGAATGTAAAGAAATCTTATTTTAAACAATATATGTAAATTTACCATAAAGTCAACAAATATATTCAACAACATTAGAAATATGAGAAATTGTGGTAAATTAATCTCTCTTGATTTCATCACCAACATTAGTGATAACCAAACCCCCGCAAAATCACCAATAACTGGTAAACATCCTAGATAAAATAAAGATAAATTCAATAAAAATATACATCAAGTCAATTTAACAAGTAGAATTTGATTATTTACCAATAATTGGTTCTAGTCCAATTCTAATTCCACAAATCGAACAAAATCCATTATCCAAATAATGTGCTCTTTTTTTAACAATTTTTAATGTTTTTGCCTCTTTTTCTGTTAATCCAGCTGGAATGTTCCATTTATTTTTTTTACTTTTACCATTACTTTTATTATTATTATTATTATTATTATTATTATTGTTAAAACTATTATTATTATTATTAAAATTATTATTATTATTATTATTATTATTGTTAATGTAATTGTTGAAATTCTTGTTAATATTATTAATGCTATTAATGTTATCACTATTAATGTAATTGTTGAAATTATTGGCTATTTTTGCATTGGGTGGTGCATTGGGTATGTTTGATGTTTTCTCTAAAACATGATCTACAACTTTATTTGTAACGTAAGTTTTCAAACTCATTTTTTTTAAATTTATTAATTAAAAAATAATTATTCAATAATTATTAATTAATTGTATATTTATTAAAGAAGGTAAAATATAAAAAAAATGAGTTTGAAAAAATTAGGATTTCTTTTTTTCTTTTTTTTTTTTTTTTTTTTTAAAGACGAAATAGTTCGCTTATTTATAATAAATAAAACAATCGATCCTAAATTTAATTATTGATTTCATAATGTTGTTTATGTATTTATCTAATCAATTTGAATTTGAATTGTCTTGTATTATAAAAGAAGAAACAACGTTTCAAAGATCTTCAATCCTATATTTAGAAAATTTGAATGCAGTCAGGGAAATTTCCAAACACGGGAATTTCCAAATACCGCCTGATTTGGCAAAAAAAGGCCGTTATAGAGAGAGACCGTCATAGATAATTTGCAGATCATAGTCATGTGGTAAATTATAATGCGATACAATATATTTTTTATATGATAAAATATTTAAAAATAAATGAAATAAATGAAAATAAACTATTTAGAATTTGCATATTTATTCAATATTAAAAAAGTTATCTAGTGTGGATTGTTGTTGTGAGTTAAAATCAATTTTTTTAATTTT
>CAJVPN010001173.1:0-16859 GCA_910592215.1 Entrophospora candida
ATTTTTTTCAGTTATTACAAACTGATTTATTTTTAGAAAATGTAACATAGATATAACAAGAAGTATCTTGTGAATTCATTTGTAACATATAATGAATTGATCAGCAGACTATTCTGGAATCGAATCCTGATATGGAAATATCCCTGCAATATTATTGTTCAATAAATTAATCACATGATAAATTGAGGCCACATATAATAAAATTTGTGGACATTATTAAGAAATACATCAAGGACAACAGTTGTAGTCACAAACTAATAGAACACAGTAAAGTATTAAACAATTCCCTGAATTTGGAAATTTATATTGGTGGATCCTTTGATAAAATTCACACTAAATGGGTATTGATTGGATACAAACCAATTCAAAAAATGAACAATTAACCTTCTTAGCATCAGTTGATAATTGGCCTTCCTCAACAAGAACAGAGGTGTTGGCTATAATATCTGCAATACTTGACTCTCCACCTGAGAGTAAAATTATCATATTAAGTGATAGTGAAATTACTGTAAAATCATTAACAATTTATTATGGGGTATTATACAAAATATAATAGTTTCTGAATTGAAACAAAAAATATAAATAAAAAAGTGAAAGTATATGATGGTATTTTCTTTAATGAAAAAGTAGACATTTTAGTAAAGTTAGGTTTGGATTCTGATCTGATGGAAATCAAATATGACTAATCATCAAAAGTTTTAATTTCAATAATATAAGAGTTGAAATATCATTAAGGCTTTTTTTAAAAAGTTGCTCAAAAGCAAAAGGCCTTTTAATTTGGAAACAAAAAAAGTAGAAACAGCAAATATGACAAATCAGAACAAACTTTAATTAATTGGCTGATAGCTTGGTAAATATTAAATTCTAATCACCAAAATATCATTTAATGCTAGTAATAAACCATTTTTCAACTATTGAAACCTCAAATCACTAAATCCAGATATATATGATGATAATTGGAAATGTTGCCTTTGCAACAAAGGAAATGAAGATTTTTCACATATTTGGATATGTAAAAAAAAAACAATTGATAATTTAATTCAAGAGACAAAAAGAAAAACAAATAAAAGAAATAAACCAGTTGGCTCCTGGAAATATGTTTGATGGAAAAGTATGTGTCAAGATAAAAAAAACCAACTCATGTTCATTGATCTGATAAAGGAATTATACCAAAAGACCTTTATGATCACAAGAAGTTTTATATAAAAGAAGAAAAATCTCATGTAGTGTCATGGAAAACATGAATGATTTAATCAAGGAAAACACGTTGTCAGGAGGTTATAAATATAGAAATACGTTTTGTTATTAATAAACATATGAAAAGAAATAAAAGTAACAATAATAATAATAATAATAATAATAATAATAATAATAATAATAATAATAATAATAATAATAATAATAATAATAATAATAGTAGAAACAAAAATATTGGTTATAACTATTAAATGTTGTTCTCAGGAACTAACAGCTACATGGAAAGAAAAGCAGATCTGTCAGCCCAAATGGACTAATTTGATTAGACACAGGTATTTGTTAAAAAAAATAACATTGAAAAAAATTTTTTTTTAGTGGACGCCTATAAATTTTTTCTTTACAAATTTTATAATAGAATTACAAAAAAAAATCAACAATATTATCGAGATTAGAAATATTTTCTAAAAAAATTATTCCTTCTGAAGTAAGGATTGTACAGAATTTTCAACTTTTCTTGCATAAGACCATTGCACCAACAAATCACTTTCCTCATATTTGTAATTTTTTGTTGTTGTTGGTCCATCATTACCATCGTTGCCAAAAGCGTTATTATTAGCAGGACATTCAATGAAATTTTGTACCGCTAAAAGCATTTGTTTTGCACAAAGTTTTGCAGGGAATCTGCCAGTTCCTGTACCAAAACCTGCAGAAAGAACATTCTTTATACATTCATGTTGTTTCTTACTACCACCGCCATTATTTGATTCTAATATTTTCAAATTATGTTTTCTAATGGATGTTAGCATTGCCCATGTGCATCTATAAACAATATCATCGGATTTTAATTTTTTTGGTATTCTCATTGTTGGACAATGTGCAATATAACTAGGATAATTTTTTTGTACATTTTCCTTTTTTTTTAATCCATCAACCAAATCTCTAACATCAACCAACAAACAACTACCAACATTTTGTTCACCACACCAATTTCTTTCAATTCTTTTTTGTACAACTGGTATAAGGTTATGAACACCACCATAATATTCTGAAATGTAATAATCAATACCACCATCCATTAAACCAAAATTATTCGCAGGTGAAACTAAACATTGAATATCACCGTTGGATTGTAGAACTGATTGAAAAGTGTTTTCGTAAATATGAACTTTTAAACAAGATGTTGTTGTATCAGTTGAGTGATATTTCTTTGGCAGTTTTGATAATTCATCCTTCCAAGCATTTATCATTTCCTAAAATATATAATTTTTATTCAAGAATAAAAAAATTAATTAAAATGAAACAATTAAAGAAATGAGCAATAGCACTTACTTTATCTATATCAACTAAATGTAAATTGAAAATATGAGGACTGGCACTACTACTACTATTAGTAGTAGTAGTAGTGTCACCTTTATCAGTAGTCATTGAATTTACTACATTATTTTCTTTTGAAATTTCATTTGAAGACATTTTGTTACAAGTCGAAGATTTTTTTGAAATTACTTTTTGTAAATGGAAAATGGTAACTGTAGTATGTGAAACGTAACATCTGTTATTATTATATATATTAGTATATAGCCATAGGACCCGTAAACTTCACAGACGAAAAATTCCCGTTTGTTATATACATAGATAGACTCGATAAGTCGGTTTTGGCCTAACTCAGCCAAAATTTTTCAGCCCTTTTTTTCCCTATTTAAAAGTCAGCCAACCTATATAAAGTCGCGCGATAAGTTGTAAATTGTTCTCGATAAGTCAGCCTCACGTGACATTTCATTAAATAAAAGTTCATCATTACTACTTTTAGTAACGTATGATTTTTATTTATAATCATAATGATAACATGATTTAGAAATTCTTGTCGCGATATTTTATTATTTCATTTTTGTATCATCAGGTTATATCATTGATTATATAATTTATTGCCTGATAATTTAGAAAAAATATTCTTGTTTGTATTATTTTATTATTTCATTTTTGTATCATCAGGTTATATCATTGATTGTATAATTTATTGCCTGATAATTTAGAAAAAATAGTCATATTTTTATATATATATATTTATTTTGTAATAGTAAATTTATTTAATAAAATTTTTAACACAAAAAATTTTTATGTCACGTGCTCTCTGTAAGGCGGTCTTGATAAGCTGGCCAAACATTCGCGGCTGACTAATTTTTGCAATAACATTAGAAAAAGAACATAATTTGACCCATAATATATACTAACATTAAAAATTTTGAAACTGTCTACTATAGCGAGTAACAAAATCACCAATCAATTGATTTAACTGATAAACTGACTAAATACAAAAGATTTACTATATAGTTTTGTTTACACAATTTTTGGTTCCCTAATAAATAGTTGACTACTATTACCAATAGATTTGACCCTATTAAACATAACCAGCCCTTTGATGTATATAGGCAAAAAATTTAATTTACAAAGTACAATATGTGTGAGCGACTGTGACCCATGTCACAGTTGCCTTAGATCCCATCCCATCGCGTGTGTGTTATACCAGAATTAAAAATAATGCTTGACATGCACATGGTTAGCAACATGTTCGATGGCTGTTGATCATCAAATTATTATGTGCGGATTTTTTTTACTATCTTTACCAACATATGTAAATTTGACAATGAAATTCAACAAAAAATAGATTTTTTTGAAAACATTAATTATAAAAAGAAACTTCTATTAATTTATCAGTTACAATGTAAATTTTTATGGTAACTTTAAACCATGATAACTTTTTTTTTATAATAAAATAAACAAACCTTTTTATAGTTTTATTGCTTAAGTCTTCTATAATAAATCTATGGAGAGATTTTTTCACTATCTTGTTTGGTTATAAAGTTTTTCTATCAGCAATCTTTTTTCAATTTCTTTAGAATATATAAAAAAAAAATTTTTTTATTTGGCAAGAAAAAACTTCTCTATAGCCTAAAAGTTTGGTATATTTGCTATAATTTCCCTTGGTTTCATGTTTGTATCTCTTTAGTTGAAGGCTCTGATAGAATTTTTATTTATAGTTTTTATATTTTTTATATACACAGTGAACCTCGATTTAACGGATAGTTTGGGCAATTAGGGAAAATCCGTTAAACCGAGATATCCGCTATATCGAGAAGGTTTTTATTAAGGTTTATTATTGAAACCGTTCTTTGGACTTTATCCGTAAAACCGAGATTTTTAATTAGTATCCGCTAAATCGAGATTCACTGTATATTTTTATTTTTAAAAAAAAAAAAGTTTGTTATTGATCGACATTATGTTACATCACTTAATATTAATTAGGGCATCTCACCCAATGAGATGAGTCTTTTTTTTATCCAAAACATAAAATGATTTAAAGCTAAAGCACTAGAAAACTTCTAATACTGTTATGACAATCCATATACAAATAATTATTTCAGCAAATAAGTATAATTTTATATCCAGCAAAAATAACTTGCGGGTTCTTGTAACAGTTTTGCAATACACAAAGAAAAGAAAATTAAATCACTTTATATACAATAACAATAGGATTAACAATAAAATTTGGTAACAAACAAAATCTTAAAGGATAGTCAAAAAGTGCATAATCGATTGTGCTATTATTAGCTGATAAGTTGTTTATTTTATAGACTGAAAGGCAAGCATACACGACCCCCATTGATAGCGAGTCCTTTAGCAAAAAGAAACCATAAAAATATGATTAACAGATACAAAAAAAAAAAAAACATGAGGAAATCATATTGACAATGGAAAATTGCTAAATTATTCCTAAACAAGAACAAAGTGTTCAGACCCCTAAAGTTTACACCACCACATCCTACAATGTAGGCGATAAGAGCATATTGTGTTTGTCCGAGAACATCGTTACGACAATTTAACACAGCGGTATCATTGAACCCATTATTGTCCAATTGAATGAACAGGACGGGTTCATCAATATCAATTTGCTTTGTTGCTCGAAGAATCAATTTGGCTACATTTGTCAAATAATTAATTACAAAATTGTTGCCTATTTCTTGTATCCAGAAGCTTTGGCGAATCTGTAATCACACTTTATCGTACGAATTACAATAAATAAAGACGGCCTTTCTACGAAGCAACGAATGCTCCTACCGAGTTCCTTTTTTATTTACTTTACTTTTACTTTTCTTGGGCCGATTGAAGTCACCCGTATGTTTACAACAATTACTTTAACACAATAATCAATATGTGGTGATGGCTTTGGTTAACAACTATTAGCTCTTTGTATCAGCAATAACTGTTGACACTTAATACTTTTGCCAATAAATCCTTTCTTTACCAAAGCAAATAACCAAACCCATTGCTTTCTGCCAAAGCAAATAAGCAAAACCTTGGAATCCTATAATCTACTCTCAAACAAGCTCTGAATTATTAATATAGAATTACCTAACCACTCGGTCGATTAATTTCACTTGGTCATTATTTATAATAATTTTCTCAATCTTGTTTTAACGTTTGTGCAAAACCATTTAAACAATTGTGATTGAAATTCCTAAAATTAATTATTTTCGTTAAATCAGGTCATTACTTTAGGTGCTGAATTATCCGACCTTTTTGAAAAACATTTTTTCTTCCCCTCCTCCTCTCCTAATTTTTCAACACATGCTTTACAAAAGGTTTTTGAATTGCGTTGGTTTAATTTAATATTGGTTCTAATAATATGTTAAATTAATAAAGATGGCAAAGGTGCTTTCTCACGTTAACTTGTGGCTTGCGCAACTAGTTTCGGACGTTTAAGTAAATGAGCGGGTATCGTCCGCATGACAAATTGTTACGCGGACGTTTTTGGACAATATATGTCAGCGCCCTAACTACGCAAAAATATACGTAATGAATGACTTCACAAAACATTATGTTGGTTTTGGCGAATGTGTGTTGCGAAGTAGAGATGCTGGAAGGATTTGTTTCTAAATACATACTTGGTCTATAATTTTTATACCATGATAACGAAGGTCCATTTCTTACCAAAATTAAAATGGAAACCATGCATGACATGTTTAGATACAGCTAGTCAGTTATTTATGGATCTGAATTATTTTATTTATCGTTGCATATTCATTCACAGATGTATATACCACAAAAATTTGTACGTTATTCGTATAAAATCTTTCCATAAATAGAATGATATTAAGGATTTCTTTAGATGGACTTGATGCTTCATAATATAAGAAATAAACTCATTATATAAAAATATATTTATTAATTAATTAATTTATCAATCAATTATTTAAAAATACACCAAAAATAAAACAAACGGAAATGCATAGTAATTATTATAATCCTCTGTCTTTAGCTGTACAGAGAAACTTAAAAGAAATTTAAAAGAATTTAAAATAAATATATAGATGTATGCACACGTAATTATTCTTGCATAATATTATGTGAAGCCTAATTATTATGATAAATATTGAAAGTTAATATCATATTTTTTTCTAATAGAGAAAAAGAAAAAAATAATAATAAATAAATTCTTACCAGCTCTTTTTTTTTTCTTTTTTTCCTTTGGTTTTAGAATTTAATTTTTATTGGTATTTCAATATATATGTATAACCACCATCTTAGTTTAATGATAACTCTGATTATAATTGTATAAACCTGTATTTTCTTGAATATTTTGATAGTTTGTTTTGTTATCACCTATAGGAGGAGCAGGGGAAGGGGAAGGAGAAGGAGAAGGAGGATAGCCGTAGTAATAAATGTTTGGATTATTATAATAGTATACCATCCCATTATTTTCTGAGGGAAATTGGGATTGAAGTAGGGGTTGGGGTAGAGGTTGAGGAAGGGGCTGAGGTAAAGGCTGAGTGATTGGTATACTTTTAATACTATTGTCTGCCAAACCTATTGGTGTGAATGGTACATTATTTATTGGATAATATGGTAACATTACTTTGTTGAGCTGAGGTGGAATAGGTGGAATATAATTGTTATTGACGACATTTAGATTATTTTCATCAGGTGAATGTATCTTTTCTTCGTTCACTATTGCCGATTTTGGTTTAAAAGGTCTTGCGAATACAGCTATTAAACATACATTCATAAACAAATGAATTGGTAAATAGGTTGGATTATTATTGAATAATATATTTATATGGATATTAATTAATTGACTGAAACAAACCTGTATGTGGAAGTTCACTCAATTTATGTTGAGGTTCATTGGTGTTATTTTCGGTTGGAGATTTTGGAGAATCTGGTTTATCTTCTGAATTGGTATTAGTTTGAGGTAATGTGGTGGTAACAACCCTTCTTGAAGAATATCTTTTGGATGAAGATGCTGTTGAGGTAGTAGATGGTTCAACTGGTTGGGTACTTGCGTTATTTTTTGATTCGATAGATTTCATATTCGTATTTTTCACTTCTTTTTGCTCAACATTATCAATTTCCTTTTCTTGATGGATACATGTAGTTATTTCTGGAGCATCTTCTTCATTGGATGCAATTTCCAATTCATTTATAGCCTTGGTGACATTTCCTATGTCGTTTTCGACTGATGGTGATGATGATGGTAAGGAAATGCCATTATTCTCAATTTTTACGTCTTTCTTCTCAACTGCTTCGTCCTTTAAAGGTGAAATATCATTTTGTAAAGGTTCTTTTTTCTTAACTACATCTAGTTTAAGTGATGATGATGATGATGATGATGTGCCATGAGCTCTTTTGTAATTATGAGTTTTATTAAAATTCCTAGTATCGTTATTATAACCATCATCGTTAAAATCTTCATCGTATGAGGCGCTTTTATTTTTATGATTATAGTTATTTCCATTAGCATGACGATAATTATTATTATGACGGTGATTATTATCGTAACGGTGATAGTAGTTATTATCGTGACGGTAGTTATTACTATAATTGTGATGATTATCGTGACGGTAATTATTATCATAATAGTAATTGTCATCGTAATAGTAGTTATTATTGTGATGGTAGTTATCATCGTAATGGTAGTTATTATTGTGATGCCGACTATTATTGTGATATTGGTTACTGCTGTTGGGACGGTGGTTGTTAGTGTTATGGTGGCTATTATTATTACGATATGAAGATGATGATTGTGGTTGTGGTTGTGGCTTTGGCGGTGGGGGCATTCGCGAATTTATATTACGCGTGTGTTGTGAAAATTCTGATCTTCTATTGTTATAATAATAATTATCATTATAGTTGCTGTTGTTGTTATGTGGTTGAGATTTGTTTGGTTGACGATAGTCATTACGTCTGTTCTCTTCATAGGTTGGACGATTCCTATTCTTTCTATCTATTGAATTACTTCGTTTAGGAGCAACAGGAGCCTGGTATCTTGAATGGTTATTTTGTGAATAGTTGCTTTCTCTACTCCAATGACGATTTGCCTGTATTTATATTAACATGCATGAGATTAATAAAAAAAATTTCAATCAATCAATAAAATTTCTCTAAATATGAAAAATAAAATTATATTTACTGGTGAGAAACCATCTCTACTTCTCCTTTGAAAATTATTTCTTCTTTTATCATCTTCTTCTTCCATACGTATCAATTCTTCATATCCATCATGTCCCCATTGATTTTCTGTTGGGGGATTTTTGAACCCTCCTTTATTTCTATTTATTATTTACAACAACAACAAACAACAAAATTAATTAATATAATGTGATTATCCCTTGAATAATGTGTTTACTATTTCTCAACGATTATATAGAAAATTAGCAAATTACCTTGGTGGGAATTTTCTAAATTTGTTATTATTATCTTGAAGATTTTCAGCTTCTTCCTTGACAAATCGGTCATCATGACCCCAAAAGTATCCAAATTTAGGAACGTATGATGGGTCCTCTGCAAGTTTTTTCCTATAATCTTGCTTTGTTTGTGTGGTTTTTGTCGATTGATTATTATTATTATCATGTTCAGATTCGTCATCAATTATATTTGAATCGGTTTTGTGAATTTCATCGGTATCTAGGCAATCGTTTTGAAGGTTTGAATTGGAATTTTTTCTGTTTTTTGTTAAAATGGTTTTGTTTGACGCCTCCTCATTATGACCATTATTGTTACTGCCGACAGGATTACTTGAATGTTTCAAGTTTAAACTGTTCTTGTCCTCGTTCTCAAAATCACTTTGTGAATTTTCACTGTTGATATCTGAGTCTTCATCACTGCTGCTATTGGCTTCAAAACCAGAATGGTACTCGTCTTCGTCGTCACTTAAATCAACTTCTTTTCGAGTGGTAGGCTCTTCCTCGTCTTCGCTAATTTCACCTATTGCATCAGCTGGTAATCCACGTCTTCGTAAATGTGATAGTTTGTGCATTCCTTTTTATTTGGTATATGTAATGTTTGTGTTTTTGTAATCTTTTAATGAATATGAAAATAGACTGAATAAAAATCTTTGGTTAATTTTATTTTTATTGGTTTCAAGATTTTAAACTGATTTCATTGGTCAGAATTTGCATCATTGTAAAATTTCATTGTATATAAATAAAATAATAAATGTAAATATATTAATATTACAATATATAATATAACATCAGCAGTAATAGTAATGACAAATTATTATCAAAAGTCGTCCCAAGAACCCGACCATCCTTTGATTGCACCTCCTTCCAATTTTGCCATTGATATTTTCGAGAATCTTATTGATGATGATATTCAACAACTAACGCCTAATAATGAACTTTACACCTTTGAAATTTATTCTTCAACAGATTCAAATATCCATGACTTTGATTTTAATGTACCAAGCCCTGACGATATTGTTTTTGATGCACGTAATCAAAAGGGAGTCGTTGTTGATGTTGATAAGAAAGGTTAGTTTATGTTATCCTCGTCACATTCATAAATTACATTATATCAATTAAGGCATTTTATTGATAATCAGAACAAGAAAAACCATCGCCTTCTTCAAAATCACCAACACCGCCACCAACGCCAACAAAATCAACAAAATCAACGAAACCAATGAAATCAACGAAACCAACGAAAACGAAAAAAAAATCATCATCATAGTAGTAATGAATGATAAATAAATTTCCGTGTCACAGTTATTATATTTAATAGTTAAATTTGTAAGAAATATATAAAATATTACTTACTCTAAATGGAGAATAGTTAAGTTTTCTTTACTAGTTTTAAATTTCAAATCCTTCTAAACAATGAACACACAAGTTATTTACATACTGGACATAATCAACGTAACGATGTTAAACGGCATAATTTCTTCTCTATGATGAATTATTGATGAATTATTTATCTGATTTCCATCAATCTTCAATAAAAAGCTTTATCAGCTCTGATACAATAATCATCTTTTATACTCCATTCCAGTAAACTGGGTTACAACTATCGATCAATTCTTCCGATTCTTTATTTTCATAGTAGCTATAGTTTTTCAAAAGCTGATCTAGAAAACCATCTCGAGTCCCACAATGTATCAATTTAAATTTATATGGTGTATTATCTTCAGTGTAAAGATCATTAGCTTCATCAAATCAACTTAGCTAGAAAGCAAGACTTTCGTTTCTAAATTCAATAAATTTCTTTGATTATTAATCATAGTGGTTGTTTAAAAAAATTATGATGATGGTATTGAAAAGTTTCAAACTGATCGGTTTGGTACATCTTTTAATCCAATTAAATCATCTGCAATATTTTTATCCCCAAAATTTTCAATTTGTCAAATTCCCATTGGATCCAAATTCCAAATTCAAGATCATCATCTTTACTGTTATTATTGACATAGGTTTTCAATCGCAGTCATATATATATAATTTGGTTTTAAAATAATCTTGTAGTAATTTGAATGACAAGTATAAATTAAATTTTGTTCAGCCTATTCTTGTTCTTCAATTGAATATTACCAATTCATCATCACATTCAGATTCTTAATAAAAATCTAACAAATCTTATTATAATAAATTCAAATATTTTTGAGAAATATTTCCTTTTCAAAATAAAATCATACGGTCTTTGGATCATTTTCATCATAAAATGGTTTGATAAATCCTGCTTTAAAGTATGAGCTCGGAATACTTTAGCATCATGATCCTCCCAACTCTAATTTTACATCATACGATGATGAGCCCGATTCATTCAATGATTTTGTTACACTTTCAAATTTGTATCGTATCTTAAGCGCATGAATTCATCAGACATCTTTGTCAATAAGTCAATAATGTAGTACAAAACAAACTGTTTATTATTACCACCATCACGATCAACATCAACATCAAAATTTCAATTTTTTCATTAACAATGTTTACAAATCGTGAATCTAAACATTTCTCGTTGGATGCTCTTGAATCAAAATTAAAAAAGAGAAATCGCATTTCCAAAAATGCTGCCAGCTCGCAAGTATTATCACGAGTTGAAAAAGAACTCTGGGAAAAGCTTCTTCCTCATCAAAAAGAAGGAGTCGTTGAAATGGTGATCAGAGAGGGCCGTGCTTTATTAAGCGATGAACAAGGACTCGGCAAAACAATGCAAGCTCTTACATTATGCTCATACTATAGGGCAAACTGGCCAGTTTTAATTGTTTGTCCTAAATCTGTTTTACATGTCTGGAAAGAAGAAATCATCACGTGGTTAAAAATACCTGAAACTCAAATAGAGATCAATGATGGTAGAAAATTAAAAAACAAAAAAAGTAATCGCGTCAATTTTGTAATCTGCGGATATGAAAGGTTTTCAAAAGAGTCTGGCCTTTTAGCAAAAAATTACAAATTTGATATAGTTATTGCAGATGAAGCTCACAACATCAAAGATCCAACAACTCTAAAAGCACGTGCTTTAATTCCTATGATTAAACAAGCAAAACATTCCATCTTGATCACTGGAACGCCGATTCCAAACAGACCAATTGAAATCTTTTCTTTGTTAAATTCTCTTGATCCTGTGATCTTTTCAAATGAAATGGAATTTGCGCTTAGATATTGTGGTGCTTTCATGGACAACTTCAAAAGGTGGATCAAAACTGGTGCTACCAATCTAGATGAGCTTAATGCCGTGTTGAGAAAAACAGTATTGATCAGGCGATTAAAATCTGATGTTTGTTCTGATCTACCACCAAAAGAACGTGAGACAGTATTCTGTGATATAAAGCCGGATCTAAAAGATAAAATAAGATTATTACTGGAAAATAGCAAGGATTCATTTGACAAAGCATGTAATTCATTAAATCAAAATGATTCTGAAAAAAATACAAAAAAATCCAGAGACAAATTATCTGAAATTTATTCACTCACTGGTTACGCTAAATCTCCATTCATTGTAAACTATGTCAAAGATTTATATGAAAACACTGATAAAAAATTCATTATCTTCGCCTATCACAAAATGGTCCTTGATGATATAGAGAATTGTATAAAAACTTATAATTCCAAATCCTATATACGTATTGACGGCGATACAAAATCAAACGACAGGCGAATGTTTTGCAACAGATTTCAAACAAATGACGAAACAAGAGTTGCATTATTATCAATCATGGCTGCAAATACTGGTATTACGCTGACTGCTGCCGACATTGTACTATTTGCTGAATTGACTTGGGATCCTACTGCATTGTTTCAGGGAGAAGATCGTGCACACAGAATTGGTCGTAAAGATAAGGTGTTTATAAAATACATGATTGCAAAGGATACTATTGATGATTTAATGTGGGGAGTTATTACCAAAAAAACTTCTACTACAGAAAATATTCTTGATAAATATAATAATCAACTTTATATTGATGAATTCTCGTGTGATCAGCCAACTTTAACAGATCAACAAGATACAAACAACAATAATGTTGTACTTGAGGCATCATCGCCACATGTAGCAATTATAAATGTCGATGATATCTCGTCTACCCTATCATCCAATCAAAACGAATTAAATATCATTCAAAAAGAATCTGATCAAATAAACAATTCCCAAGAATTATTATTACCATCATTCACATCTGCCACTAATTATTATTCAACTCTAGGTGTAAATAACAATGAGGATTTAATAATGACTCAAAATCAAACATTACAAAACGATCATCTTCATAATAACAATTTCCAACAATCATCATCTACACCTGCTACAACTACTTGTCAACAAGTTGATATTATTACATGTTCACCTAATCTAGCTGATCTAAAGGGTCACATCAAAGAAAACACATCAGAATCATCATTATTGTTGTCATCACTTAAACATTGGGATAAAAAATCTCAAGAATCAGCACCACTTACGACATCACAAGTAATTAATTTCGGCGACAATTATGTATCTTATGCTGATAATAGTCAAAAACAAAAAACAAGACTAGATATTAAGGGATACAACAAACCAGATGTTGGTTCTAGCTGTAAAAAATTGAGCAAGGATGATTTATTGGAATTGCAGGAATCTTGTTTTGGATTTGACGCAATAGAATTTGTTCAAAGTAAAAAAATAGTAACTGGCAATCAATCAGAATTTATAATTAATGATAGAAAAAGAAACTTTAATTATGATGAAGAGGAGTGGCTTGTTAGTCCCAAAAAATTTCGTGAGGGTAGTTAGAAAGGAAACCTTTATTTATTATTATGTTATATTAGAGTTATTATAAATTGAAAAAATAAATAGAAAAATAATAATAATAATTCAGAAAAAAAAATTTAATAAATATTCAGAGTAATTAATAATTTAACACTAAAATTTGACACACACACACACATATATTTGTGTGTGTGTACATGCTTAATAATCAAATTGTTCAAATTGTTCATTTATTTTAGTAATTAATAAAAAAAAAAAATCATTGATTATATGATTTAACATTATATAAAGAAACTTTAACTTAATGATTTCAAATACTTTAAATTTTTCACAATCCAAGGATGTTTACTAACGTCTTCAAGTGGTATACGTTGCTTAGGATCTCGACATAATAGCTAGTTGAAAAAATTATTAATAGTAGTTTTAATAATTATTATATTCATTATGTTTTCTTATCTGAAAATGAACCTTTACAATAAACAAATCATATTATTACCGAAGAAATTAAATCTTTAGCCTCGGGCGATAGTTCATCAGGAAATTGGAAGTCAACCCTCATTATTCTCTCAAAAGTTTCATATGTATTAGGTGTATCTGCAAATGGTGGTGCTCCAATCAAAAATTCATAACACAAGACACCAAGAGCCCATGAATCAACTTTCAAATCATAACCTTCTTTGATTCTAACCATTTCAGGAGCCATATAATCAAGAGTGCCACAAAAGGTTCGGCGTCTTACACTGTATATTATTGCAACAAAAATAATAAAAGAAGTGAATTTTAATTTTTTTTTCCTAAAATAAATGATTAAACACTAACTCAGGATTAGTATGTTGAACAGCCCATCCAAAATCTGATATCTTGATTCTACCATCAGCTGCCAACAGTATATTTTCCGGTTTCATATCTCGGTGAATTATATGATTCTTTTGGAGATAAATCAAAGCATCTGATATTTGAGAAACGTACTAAATTTTTTGAAGTAAAAAGAAATTTTTAATTGCTGCTATATGTAATGAATTGAATTTCCATCATAAAAGCATACTAGATACATACACGTGCAGCTTTTCGTTCAGGGAATTTACCATATTTTTTTAGACTATTATATAATTCACCTTTTTCAGCAAATTCCAGGATTAAGCATACATGCATCTCATCAAAGAAATATCCATATAAACGAAGAATATTGGGATGTCTATGATATTATCATATTAATTATTCCAATCAAATATATAACAATAGAGATAAATTAAAAATCTTGCAAACAATCAATATCTACAAATTATCATCATTTTATATCACATATACCTTAAATTAACTTGAATCTCAACCTCGCGTCTCAATTGGTCTTCCATTTTAGCATCTCTTATTTCTTTTTTGTATAACAATTTTATTGCAACAGTTTTACCGCTTAACTTTTCATTCGCTTTATAAACCTCTCCATATCTTCCACTTCCAAGCAGAGCACCAAGTTCAAAATCATCCAAGGACCACATTTTTTTCTTGTCCATTTTTCCATTTGATGATTGTTGATGCTTATGAGTAACTATCTCAGTATCCTGTGGATTTTTAATCATTTACGTGTTTAATATTAGTCTGATTAGAAATAATAAATATATTTGTTATAGTTTTTATAAAAAATAAATAATCCGCGCGTATTAATTAATTGTTGATCGTGCATGACACAAGAAAATGCGTTGATCGGCGATCAAGAAATTTGCCGTGTTATTGTTACTCCGGCGGCTCTTCATCTTCTTAATATCAGTTACCGTTAAATTTCTGACGGATTTGATTTCTCTATTCTTTGTGCTGATAATATTTTTTCAAGCTTGCTGCATATCATTATGATCCAATTTGCAACTGTTGCCACTTTGGGAATATTCTCAGCTTGAATTCCACCTTTATTAACTAAAATTTGAAGTTGGTTCGCCATTTCCTTTGCTGTCATTCGATCAGTTTTGCTTGTATTTCCCGTTAAAAAGTGTCCCTCAAGGGTGATATTTTATTTTCCTAGTTGTGCATTTTCCTCTTCATCTATTCCATATTTTTGTTGGCTTTTCAATGCTCGTCCATTTTCTAATTCAAAAAATTATTCAACAGTTATATATGTAGAAAGAAAATTTATTCATAATATAACATATACTGATTGAGTATTGTTATTATTTGATTTACCATTTATTATTTGTTTATCTATATCTATAAAAATAAATGAATGATAATGATAAATACAGGTATAAATTTATTTATTTATTTTTTCTCATGCTGGGCATGAGAGAATGAAATATATTCCATGGGTTTTCAAGAATTGTATTAGTAGAAATGATCCATATAATGACTTGTTTATAGGTGTTGATTTTTTAATAGTTCTTGACAATGAAAATTGTAAGAATTCTCCAATATGTGGCAAATATTGTGCTTGTACATAATTGGCCATTTAAAGTAAAATAACTTGCTAATGCCATCAACAGCTTTCACTTTACTGTTATGACTTTTATTTTCAAATTCATTCATGCCGCCTATTTATTTATTTATTTATTTATTTATAGGAAATGACAGATATATATATACAATATTATATACAAAGGCAAAATGTTTGATTTGATGATAAACACATTTGCATAATTATCAAATCGTATTAAAGCTTGTCTCATATTATTAAATGCATTGTTTTTACCAATAGCTTTACCTTGATTTCTTGCATTCATCTTAGGCCCAACTTTTAGAAGACATTGTGATTCATCAAATACAAAACAGACATGTAATATATATATTCCTGTCTATAGTAATGCCACGAATTCTGGGATAAGTTTTGATGACATCGTGATAACTATTCTGCCAAACTGCTGTTGGGTCAATGTTTTTAAAAACATTCTTTAATTCCTCCATATGTGATATAATGCCTTGCCAAAATTTCTGTGCACTTTCTTGACTTGTATAATTACCTTCCCTAGCAATTTGCAGATGATACCAATTAATTGCATTTATATTAGGTGTTTCTGCTAGCTTGTCTAGACAAGCAATAAAATATACAACAAAATGTAGTTCACCATAAGAGCCAAGTAAATATTCTGTTATGTGTCACCGATTAAATTCGGGAGAGCGTATTTTAATTGGTGATAACAATTATTTTTGTTTTGCGTGGATCAGAATGA
>CAJVPN010001174.1:0-16826 GCA_910592215.1 Entrophospora candida
TAATAGTAAGAAATAGATATATATAAACAAATATATTATACAAAACTATTAATTTAACAATAACTACCTTGTTAAATCCTTCAAGAATGTATAAATCTTATTGATAAATATCTATTAATTCATCCATACTCTTTATGTTTTTGAGTTTCATGTCTTTGTAGACCATCTATTCATAAATTACATTCTAGTTTACAAAATAAAAATAAAAATAAAATAAAAACTAGAAAATATTGATATGCTTACTTGGGCTTGGTTTTGATTCATTTTTACATCCCTTTTGGGAGGTTGCTCTTTATGACATTATAAATAAATTCTTGATCTATAGCTTTTATTTTTTTTAACATTATGATACTCGCAGAT
The DNA here is from genome assembly GCA_910592215.1 of Entrophospora candida. Classification (NCBI taxonomy): domain Eukaryota; kingdom Fungi; phylum Glomeromycota; class Glomeromycetes; order Entrophosporales; family Entrophosporaceae; genus Entrophospora; species Entrophospora candida. Next base: position 361 of record CAJVPN010001174.1, read on the forward strand.
TCAAGAAATAACTAGTCCATCAAACATTGTTTTATGCACAAGATGGTTGTCTATTACCCATGCTACTGAAACTAATAATGAAAATAATGCTCTTGCTCGGATGAATGAGCTTTTTTATATTTGTAACATTGAATAATGTTGTACCAGAAATTTTCTTTTTTAAAAATTTCTGATGATCTTTATTAAAAATTATTAACTTTGATGGAGTTAATAATAACAAGAAGAATAAATAATTTTACTAATTGACGAGATTTAAGAAATAGATTTATATATACATATTTTAATAAAACAAAACATGTCAGTTATTGTGACTACTAAAATTCCTCAGAATGCAGTGTTTTTTGCAGGTGAAAGATTTCGTTGTGAGATCACATTCACATGTCCTTACAGTTATTCAGGAAGAGTTACAACAGAAGATAAAACTCACGGTATGAATACTAAAAATTTTTCGATATTTTTCGAGACCTGTTAAAGAATTGAAATCTTCAGATAAAAGTTTAGAAAAAAAAGATCAGCTTCATTGATTGGCAAATTGCATCTTCAACTTTTTAATTATTAGCAGGAAATAACGTTAATTCACAAATTTCCATCAATAATCCTTTCGCCAACCTCCCAACCTCCACCACCAATTCTACCACTACTAATGCGACTATTGCTGAAACTTCAAATACAATAAAATCTGAGACAAAAACAGTGAACAGTGAAGAAAATTCCAACTCTGACACAAATGAAAATAACGGTAAACATATCTGTTATTATTCTTATTATTTTTGTTTAATATTTGAATGGATTTTTCTAACTAATTGGTAATATAAATAAGACAAGGTCGCCACACCCTTGACGGAATCATTTCATTTTGCAGATGCAGAAATAGATGAAGAAGGTGGATTGATTAATTTGCATAAAGCGGACATTAGTGATACCATTTCCATTAGTGATTATGACACAACTGAATCAACGCCAAGAAGCTCAGTTGATTTTTATGGTATTGGCTATTCAGATAGAGGTAGCGGTACTTGGAATGGATCACTAATAGATTATAAAAAATACAATATCAGCAGACATTCCTCGAATGGATTTAGATGCAGTTCATCACCTTCCTTAACTCAAAAATATGAAACATTACTGTGGGGATTTGCTCAGATTGTAGGACAATTTACTGTAGATGCTTCATTGATTAAATCTATCGAGTTTGAACCATTGAAAACAAAAACAATGTATCGACCAGCTAGTGGAAATGGAGCAGGTGGAGCAGTTGGTGGTGGAACATTGGGAATATTTTCACCAAACTCGATGAATCAATCGAGTTTGGCTGATCTTCAAGAAAGAGCTGGTATTAATTATATATTATATTTGTTTATTCATATATATATATATATATATATTATTATTGTGTATTAAAGAATTTTTTTTTTAGATAGCAAATCTATTCCTGTATTTTCAACACCACCTTCAATACTATTCTGTGATTTACACTTGGCACCTGGAGAATCACAAACTTGTAATATTTTAATAATAACAATAGTCTTAATCATAATAACCGTTTTTATTTCTTAATGCCTGACAAATTCGAATTTTAATGGTTAGACACATATGAATCAAGGCTACCAAATGATCTACCTCCTACACATCGAGGCAAAGCAATAAAATTCTATTATAATTTAATAATTGGAACTCATCGGGGAGTAATGAATCATCAATCACACATAGTGCAGCTACCATTTAGAGTATTTAATTATGTGTCTGGTGAGTAATTAATTGTTTTATAATCAAAATTTTTTATTTGTTCACATGGTTATTTTACTAAATTTAGTCATCTTTTCTATTGATAAAAGAGGATGGTTCGAGGCCTGTTTATGATCTGATGAACCCTGTAGTTATATACAAAGATGAAGCAGTGATAACATTTAAGGAGGATATGCCAAAGCCAAAATTAGTTAAAAAAAGAGGTCAAAATTCTCTTGCCTAGGTATCTTTTTTAGACAAAGTTATTATACTATAATAAATATTGATTATTTTTTAAAATCTCTTTTTTTTGTAGATGATAAACGTGAAGAATTTATGGATTATATTAAAAAACTTGTCCAAAACATGAATAAAGATGATCAATCAACGGATAAAGATGAGGAAGAGACGGAAAGCAATAGTAGTAGGAATGGTAGGAATGATAGTGATAATTATGTATTTGTTGAAAAATCCGAGACACCAGTAGCAAACACCACATCAATTTTGTCAAAAAATATGAGAAAAAGTATTAAATTCATATTATTTGTGTAGGGAAATGGATTTTCTAATTGGCTAAAATAAATAAAAAACTAATTAAATATTTTTATTAATTAATAATTAACAATTAGCGAATTATGACATTTGTAAAAATAATCAAAGAGTTGCACAATTGTGCCTTTTGAAAACATCTTATCGATTAGGTGATATTGTCACTGGAATTGTAAATTTCAATGACGCTGTTATACCAAGTTTTCAGGTATAGTTTCTGTCAAATCAATAAGACTATTATTATTATCTAGTAATTTTGATCACAATAACAATAATAATAATATTATTATTATTATAATAATATAGGTATCAATTACTCTGGAAAATAGTGAAATAGTGGAATCATCTATTGCTAAACGTCCACAAAATCAGATTTCACGTCAAACGCGTAAAGTACATGGAGAACATCATGAGTTTTGTCTTAATTCAGAGAGGATCAGCTTTTCCATTTCCATCCCAACGCATGCCACCCCCGATTTTTCTACAACAGGAGGTATGTATATATATATATATATATATATATCTAAAATTAATTTTTTACTGTCCTCATATTAATTATTATTAAATTTACTAAATAAAATTTTTTTTTAATCTAGTGAAACTTCAATGGGGTATAAGACTAGAATTCATTACTGGTCCGAAGGGTCATGTTCCATTGGTAACTTTAACTGCCGATGAACGGCATCATTATTATCAAGCTGTTGAGGATGTTAGGGTGGAAACCTTTGATTGTTTTATTCCAATAAAAGTATATCCAACATCTTATGAATCTGCACGGACGTTTCCTTCTCATCACACATTTCGCGTAACATAGTATTGTATGCTATTTTAAATTTTTTAATATATATATATATTGGATTTCTTAATAAAAAGGACATTATAGATTTTCTTTAATTATTTATGAATTTTTTTTTTCTAATAATTATATTTTTAAATATATTAAATATATTATTAATTTATAAAGCTTTCTTAATAATTTTTTTTTTTTTGTATCATATATATATTAATTATGTTTTATTTTTTCTTTCCCACATTATATATAAGAAGTCATTTAAATAATTTCCGGAAAATTTTTTCTATTTACTATATAAAACTTTATAATAAAAAATAAAAATAATATGCTTTTTTTATAATAAAAACAACTCATTTTAATATTAAATAATTAAAATTACTATACATATTTTATTGTCTATAATAATCTACAAATAAATTAAATTTAACCTTCTAAAAACTATTATTATTATTGTTATTATTATAATCTTTTCTTTAATCACAACCAATTAATCAACAATATTCCAAGTACTAAGCCATTTTCTACCGTGATAATCTCTATTAGGATAATCCATACCAAATACAATATCTTTAAACCACAAAAATACTCCTACAACCAACAAATACATTATACCAAAGACTATTGCTTTTGTTTTTGGTTTTAGAGAAGAAGTGAAATGATCAAATAAAAATCCTACTAATAATATCTTAAAATATAAAGCTGGAAAATAATGATGTAAATAAGTCACTCTACCCATAATACAAAATGGTATATAATGTAAAAACCATCCTATACAACATAATTTTCCAACATATAAGAAATGTGCCCATTGTGCTAAAAAAAAAAAAGAAAAGATAAAATTTAGAATAAATAATTTTTTTTTTAAAAAAAAAACTCTAAATTATTAATTAATTACCTGATGAAAAATCTGAATACTTTCTTTGTGCTCTAATAATATACCAGGCAAATAAAAACACAAAAATTATCAAAGAAGCAGTGCCCGACCACCATACAATAGGGTTACCAAGTAAATAATATTTTACTGCATCATCTGCCCAACTACACATACGTAAACCAACTTCTACTATTGGCCATTGACGGGGCGTTGATGCTAAAATATCTTCTTTATCAGGATCCGGTACAAGTGCATTGTTGGTTGTATACATTGCTACATTTAAATGCCAAAAATCATGTAAAAATTTTGACTTATAAACTGCTTGTTTTCCAGGTGGCACTATATATCGTTTATTTTTTTAAATATGGATATATATTAATATTAAAAGAATTTATTCGATAAATATAAAAAAAAATTGTAATAAACATGTAAATATTACATTTATCGTTCCAATGTTTTTCAATATTCCAATGAGTATGAACATCTCTAGGATTGTTTCTTTTATCACAAGTAACTTCGACCTGTTTAAATCCCCATTGTGGCAAAATAGAATTAGCAGCTCTTAAATAACATCCAAGGGTATGATGTTTAAATCTAAATGCAGTCGTCAAGGATCTAATTTTATCATCAGTTTTGCCATATAAAATATCGCTGACTACTTCTATATTCCAATAATCATTCTTGTCACCGATTGTATCATTACCATATCCACTAACTTCATATTGTGATTTTGTAATTGGCGCATTGACTGGATGGCTGTGTAAATTTCTACCTGTGTTTACATGTAATAATCTTACAACGTCATTATTTTTAACAAATTCTATTTCAGTCTCATTATTTATTGTTAAGTTATCTCTTGGTTTATTCACGATCCAATCATTGTTTACATCCTTATAATGATAACATGTGACTTGCTGTTGTTCTGATCCTGTTGGATATGTTTGAACATGTGAATGTAAAAGACCACCACCATAACCCATGTTTTTAATGGTAATTTTAGAACCATATGCTAATTCTATAATAATTGATTATTGTGTTTATGCAGTAGCATTGAAATATAAACCGTAAATAAGCAAATTATAAATTAGAAAAAAAAGAAAATCGCTTGTTTTTTTTTCTCAAGAATAATAACTACCTAAAGGATTATTAGAAAAATCATTTCCTCTAAGACCTGCTTGAAACAAAGAACTCATCTGAGCATCACCCGGTCCACTATTATGTAAAATTGCAAAATGTATAGCAAAACATCCCATATAAATTAGGATTGGCAATATAATCAAACATACAATTCTGGCAATCCAATGTTTAAGATAAATCATCTATAAAATTTTTTCGATGTTAACAATAATCAGATAAATATTTGCATTCTGTCGATTAATATATATTATAGTTACTTTTGGCATAGTTAAATCTCCAAACTTATCCCAAAGATCTTCTATTGTGTAAATTCCAACTAAAGCAGTAACAAAAAGTCCAACCCATTTAACACTTTTAGGAAGTAATTTTATAATTAATTAATAAGAAATTTTATTGAAAATTTTATATCAATGGAATAAATCATTATTATAAATAATAATATATTAACTAACCTTGAAACACATCCGATGAATGCACCTGTTAAAAATAACCAAAGCCACCAATCGATTGAAAAAGGTCTTTAAAAAAATTATTAGTTTTTTTAATCTTTCTTTTTTTTTAATAAAAAAAATTATTATTTACTTACTCTTGTCGCATATTGTGAAATTTTACCAAACAAAATGTAGTTGCAAATGTAAAGAATAATAACATAGAGTCTAAAAGAATAAATCGACTAATGCAAGCATAAGCGGTATCTAATAAGGATAAAATAATTTTTCACATTAATACATATAATTTGTAGTTGATCATTAAACAAAATTCTGATATATATATATATACCAAATAAAACCATCAAAGTAACCAGGATTGTAGCATATAACGAAAAATCCAATTCAAGTGCTGTAAAATAAGCCAAAGGAGTCATCAAAGCACCAAAAGATGCTAAAAATACTCTCATAAATACATAATTTACATCATCGGGGTATTTTTCACCAGATGGAAAATCAAAATGTCCATTATATCCTGCTAATAAACCTGCTAAACCAACAAGCATTTTTCCAAGAGGTGGATGGACATCAAAATAAAATTCCCTTTTAAGGTAATATGATCCAAACTATTGATTGAATGATCAGTATCATTATTTTTAAAAGAAAATTAATTTTTTTTGTTTTAATTTTTTTAAATTTATTTACCTTTCCAAAATGAGCCTTTTCATGATATTAAACAATAATTTAAATATTAGTATTAATATTGAATCAAATTTTGTGTAAATGGATAATTAAAAGATGTTTTACTTACCTCATCCCACACAACAATATTCGATAATGAAATTAAATAAAATCTTGTCCAAAATGATAAAAATGTAAAAAATACGGGCAATAAAATATCATAATTTTCAAAACAAAATGCAAGATACTTTTTTTTTGAAAATGAAAAAGTTATTATTATTAAGAGAATCTTGGATCAAGAAAAAATCAATTGATAATAAATAATATATTTATATCTATATAGTTTACCTTGTTTTGAGGTAAACGTATTGGTTTTAAAAATTTTCCGTTTTCATCATATTCAAAAGGTTCTAAAGGAATGGGGTGGTAAGCATTTTTAGAGTAGGGAGAGCCGTTTATATTTGTTGGATGCCTTCGTTTTAAATTGTCTATTTCTGATGAACTGTTTCCATTACTGATATTGTTGTCGTTTGACATTATATCAATTTTAATGGCAGTCATTAATGTAAATGTAGAAAAAAGAATGTTCTCAGTTGAGTGGTTATTTTTTATTAATAACAAAATAAAATTTTAATATATTGATTAGGTTAAAAATAAAATTTAAATAAAGACACGTGGTTTTATTTATTTTGTTAAAGGAAATACGTCATTTTTACAAACTTGAGAATTTTTTTTTATAATTAATTCAAAAAATATTAATATCAACTAAAATCCCTTTCCATAAAAAGTAATAATTTCCCTTAATTTGTGTTACTATGAAGTTTTGCACCAATAAAAATAACCAAAATTTTTTTAATTGAATTAAAATGCGCTTTGCGCAATACAAAAATAAATTACTTCTCAGTGTATAAAATTCAATGTGCGGAATGTGCGGTTGTAACATTGTGTAGTTTTCTGCAGATAGTTTCTAAATTTGTAGAAATCTGCATTAGTTACATACTGGAATTTATTATTATACACTGTTACGTATATACTTCTACTACTACTACTACTACGTTTTAAAATTTCGGAACTATTGATGTAACGCAAAATCAATAATTTTGATTGGCCAATTTAAAAATAATTTTAAACAACAGTCAAAACCTTGTTCAATGGATAGAGTTGTTAGTCAAATATATAGTTTTGACAAACATTCAGGCGTTTCGACTATCGAAAAATATTCGACAAGGTCACTTGATTTGCGTAATGTCGAAACATGTCGAGATATCGAAATAGAAAGCCTAAATTGATGTCGAAAGCCTAGAAGTGTCTAGCTACCAACAATAATTAGTAAATTTGAGAATAGAACCAATTATTTAATAATAACAATAATGTGCTGATTAATGTATGTACACTAAAAACATCAATTTTTATATATACAATGTAACTTGCCCTTAAGGAATTTGAATGCAATAATAATGAAGATAATGAATTCGATAAAGATGAATTTGGAGCAGCGTTTGTACAAAGTTTACAGAACGCATGAGATAGCACATAACAAAAACGTAAAATTTGTTTAATTATTACGCCATTAAATTTTTGATGAATAAGATTTTAATATTGGTTAAATATTTTTGATATTGTTTAAATAGTTGAACTGCACTCAATAAATGGCATTTTGACAATATTTAGGTATTTATTTCAATAGCATTTAGGCATCTTGAATTTCAACATCAATTTGGACTTTTGATGTGATCAATTTAGACTTCGACATACCTAAATGTCTAATGACCGATAGATTCGCTGGAACTGTAATAAAAACATATTCCGGCAATATTTTTCATGACCTTTTACTACAGTTTTATATGTAGTTGTAAACTCTAAATTTGATAAAGTATCTATAGTTGATGCTAAATTATTTGAGCTAGACAAATACAGCTCACACTCTCTATAATAAAACAATCTACAATGAATACTAAGTGAAAATCTCTATAACGAACTTCCCTTTTGTTTTTTATAATTAATTCTCTCTTCAGCAGAAAATTACACATAAGGGTGGAAGGTTCATTATAGAGAGTGTGAACTGCATAAACCATGTTTCTTTTTGCCAAAGTTACTCCTAAATTTGCCATTTGATAACAAAGTATCATTATCTTTTTTTAAATTGCATAATCTTAAAAGAACCAATTAATTCAGGATCTCTTGTTTCAATCATTTCGACAAATTCATCAAAATAATTTATAGGCTCTTTATTTTCATGACGTTGATAGTAGTCATTAAAAGTTAAAATACTTGGGAAATTTAACTGCCTCTAAAGATGTTAATTATTTATTAATATATACATACAAATCCTTTGCCTGTCATTTTATTTATTGGGTACATTGTAAGAGTTTCTATTTCCTTTTTTAAAAAATTCTGCTGAGCCATTTTAAGTTGACTTATGCGTTTTAATTGTATTATTTTATTATAACATTCGTTTAGAACACGTTAAATCATTTAAATGTAAATCATAATAACATCCCTTCTCAGCTTTTAATTAAGCAGTTTCAGAATTAAGACTTTTTTTCTTCTTGACAAATGGAACAAACGTTAATTTCAGGCATTTTATGTCTTCGATAAGGAATAATTAAATATAGTATAGAGTTTGAAGGATTATAGATCTTTGTGGAATCTTTTGACAGCTAGTGTAAAACTAATAGAAGAACGTCATAGTTATGAATAACGATTAATTACTTTTATTCATGTGACTGATCTGAGTACTTTAAGCGATATAAATAGTCGGCGAATGTCATTAAACGTTATTTTAGAATTAGCATATATTATTGGATTAGAATAATTGTACAAGTCACATTATCTGTACCACTCCAAGTATTTAGAAACCGTTTGGGTTAAAGAACCAATTAATTGATTGATTGATTAATAACTTTCCTGTGACAACCTTTGGTAATAATAATAATAATAATAAAATGCGTTTTATCTTATTACGAATTTTTGCATAGTTGAAGAAGAAAAGTCTGTGTGATTGATTCATGACTCTTTCTGATGGTTAATGGCCTGGCCAACCTTTAATTATTAGTTAGGATGTGTATATTCTTTCTTTTATTTTTATTTTAGCCACGTGTCGGCATTTTTGAAGTCCTGTGAGAAGTCAGTCCCGTGTGTTAGGCAGAATATAAATATTGGGGGAACAATATTTGGGGGAACTAGCCATATCTAATTGATTGAGTATTGATAGTATATTATTTGCTCGTGATATCTATTAAAGATTTTTGATATATTTCTAAAGAATGCTCCAATGAATTAACTGCCTCCATTTCCATTTCTAAGGCTCCAAACGAATCGAATTTTTAGAGTGTTTCGTAGTCAATTCGATTCGATTCGATTCGTGACTCGATTCGAATTGATTTGAATCAAACCGAATTCCTAAAAATTTTTTTTTTAATGTCATATTAAATTTATATTATACAGTGAATCTCAAATTAAGCATACCTCGGTTTAATTAATAATAATGATATTCTTCTCAACATAACGGATTTTTATATATTAATATTAATATATGAAGCAAAAATTTTAAAACCCCGTTATGACAAGAATTAATTATAGTCCGCTTGACTGTATTAATATAATAATAACGGATTTTTTTAAACTATCTGCTAAACCAAGATTGTGTATATTTTTAATTGATAAAGGATATTATTTAGTGATGGTGGCTGAAACTATTTTGAAAAAAGGTAGTTTCGCCAATACATATAATAAGTATTTAAATCAATCTACTTTACTTTAAGATAACTTCCGATTTTAGCCATTAAAATTGGTTTTAGGCCAATTAATTTCGGCAATTTCAGCCCACTAAGTAAGGTAGTTTCGGCCACCATCATTATTAATAAAAAAGTAATCCAATTTACAGTTGCACAATTCATTAAATCTAAATAGCTAATGAATGATAATGATTCGAATCAGTTCGAACTTCATTGATTCGTTCGGAGCCTTATCCATTTATATAAATTCTCCAATCTTTTCCAATGAATCGCACCAAATTCCGCTATGATGACATTTTTTGTAAATGATGCGATGATATCTTATCAAAAAAATTCAAAGAAACCAATATATGTGATTTAATTACAAAATTTATATTGGTAGAAGTTGAAGATGAGAATTAAATTTAGAATAGATGCAAAATTTAATCTGATCAACTAGAATGAATAGTTTGTAAAAACAATCACCCTGTAAAAATACTTATCCGGCCACTTTTCCTCTTAAATCTTTGTTTTTTTTCTTTTTTCCTTTTATAATTTAATTGATCGATTGACAAACACATATGATGTTTTATTATTTCATTAGCGCACAGTGTTTTGTATCAGTCAGACGATTTGTCACCGTAAAATAGAAATTCAGTCATGTGTAACCATCAGTTTTTTAAAACTATCAAACCCCATCATGCTAAAAACATAACCAGAAGGGTTTTGTCAAGCCGAGCTCAAGCTAACATTCCCAGCTTGCTTGCGAGTCAATGATTAGTAGATATTAGTATTAGATATTTTAAATGTTACGTAATTATAATAGTAACGGGCCGTTATATCACGGTTTACCAGAATTAAAACCTAATTTCGCCCAACATCCAGCATCTTTTTTTGCCAAATTTAAATGCAAATTCTGGTACCGTTATAATTTTTCCCGCTTATCTGGATAAAAGAGCAATAATAATGTCAAAACCATTGTTTCTGATTTAAAAGATGAAGACTTTCAAAAGGCTGCTCAAGAATATTAAGGGGGGAGTTCGGGTTTCCTCTGAAAAGAATCATTGACTTTCAATAATTGATAGTATCTCCCCCCCACATTGGAATCATTCTCTACTTATTTTTCAAAGATGAAAAAAGAATGAGAGAAAAAAACAATAGTAGGCTACCATTTTAAAATATCACTCACTTGTCCATTGATGCTAAAAATCATTCATTACTAAATTTGACCCCCAAATTGTTCACTTTGTATGCCCAGATTGGTGAAACAAAACTTAGTTACACATCAAAGTACTTTTTACTACAACAAACATTAATTTTAATTCTTGTTAATTCTGAATAAAAAATTTTCAAATGAGTAACCTTAGTACTCCTGGTAGTCATGAAGGACGACAACCAACAATGTTAGAGTCTTGGACCGGCGTTAAACTTGAAAGTTTGCCCAATGATGTTAGAAGAAACTTTACAAAGATAGACCCTAGACTACCTATTGATATAAAAAATATTGCACTTTGGATAAAAGAAGAAAAAAATTTAATTATAAGTCTACAAAATGCTTCAAATGAAAGAAAAGGAGGTAATAAAGAAGGACTATTTTATTTTTAATTTAAAGGTTTTTTTTATTATTTCTAAACAAATTCTTTTTACAAACTCTATGAATATTAGCAAGCAAATGTCTTGCTATTTGGGGAAAAGATAGCGGGAATGATATTGCTGTATGTAATAATATTAATAATAACAATGACAACAACATTATTATTAATCAGAATTTTTGTTTCCATTTGTTTTAATATAGGATGTAACTGAGAAATTATCAGAATTATTGAATAGAGTTGCAGATGTTGAAATAGTTTTAACTGGTAAAAAAAAAATCAAATATATAAATATGTTGATTTTAATAATAATAATAGTAAATTATTTTAATTTTTTTATCTAAACAAAATAAATGTTCAGAAAAACTTGAGCAACATCGAAAAATTCTTAAAGAAATTCGTGAAGCTGAAGAACGTCTTATTGTGCCAAGAGAAAGAACAAGAAAAATTAATGAAGAGAGAGCAAAAATATTGAAATCGCATCCAAAATCTCCACGCATTAAAGAACTTGAAGAAGATTTGCGTCGTGTAAAACTAGATTGTACTGCAGATGAAGCAGATGTTGGAAATCTTAAAAGAAGAAAATTGAAAGATTCTATGATCTCATATCTAGGTGCGACTTTTGAGGCTGCTGAAAAAATTGCACTTATTAGTGGATTTGGATGGGACCTTTTGTCGCATATTGATTCACATAAAGAACTTCCTGGTGAAGGAAGGCCACAATACAATGGTATTTTCAACTAATTGAATATTTTTATTTTTATTTTTATAGTAATGTGTCTTTCCTATTACAATTAAAATAATGAATAAAATTTATTTATTTATATTTCGTACTAAGGTTATCAGGCTACTGCACAAATTCTTAAGGATTGTCAAATTGCTTTACATCGTTGGCAAGAACCACAATATGACATTAAACCACTTATACCTGGATTAACAAATACTGCTTCCGCAGTATTAGCAGCTCAAAAACAAGAATATGAAGCTAAATTGAATCAACTGACCAATTCTATGAAGACCTTGAAAGATGAACATGACATTGCAGTAACTGAATTTGCTAGCAATTTAGAAACTAATAGACAAGAATATGAAAAACAAATCCATGACTATGCAAATGCATTAACTGAACAAAAGAGAGCATATGAAGAACAATTGAATGAAATATCCAATGCGTTAAATTCCAATAGACAGAGTTCCGAGGCTAAAGTCAATGAATTGACTAGTAAATTGAATGCACTTAGTGCTCAAAACCAAGAACTTGATGCAAAACATGCCTCTGATCTTAAATCACACGAAGAACAAATTAATCAATTAAGTATTTCATTAGGTGCTCAAAGGAAACAGTACGATTCACAGTTAAAACAATACAACAATATAATTACTGAAAAACATGAATATGAAGTTGCTCTAAGTGAACGAGATGCACTTATTGCTAAACTTCAAGGTGATGTCAATAGTGTTGTAACTGAAAAAGAAAAATTAACCAATTTGGTAAAAGATTTGGAGGATGCATTGAAATCCAAATCTTCTACAACTGAAGAGAAAGATAAGAAGATTAATAAACTAGAAGATGATATTTCTGGAATAAAAAATCAACTATCTAATTTAAATATAACCTCTTCACAAATTCCAGAATTATCATCTCCAATACTTAATCGTAGTCTTACAAATAAAACTTTATCAGCATCTAGTAATGATTTGTCTCCTAGTTCTGCAACTAGCAATTCGCCACCTTCATCAAACCCACAATCAGAAAATCAAAACTCTCTCCAAACTATAGGACCTCAATTTCAACAAGGTTTCGGAAATGTATCTTCTCCACCTTTGCATCAAAATACCATGTATGGTGGTCAACAATTTTATCAACAGCCTTTTTATCAACCTCAACAATCTTATTACGGTCAAGGTCCTCATCCTGCTCAATCAATACCATATGGATTCCAACAACAGCAACAAATGAGTTATGGGCCCATTCCACCACCTCCACAACAACAACCTCCACAAGGAGAAGGCCAACAACAAGGTCAATTTACTGGTGGTTTCTACGTAGCTTCTCAACTTCCCGATGATGCTCCGCCAGCATATGATGGTCCGCCTGAAGGATTTTCCGATGACAAAAAGAAATGATTGGGTCTTATTTATTTATCTATTTATTTATTTATTTATTTATTCATTCATTCATTCATTTGTTGATTTTTTTGTTTATGTTAAAGTTTTGCATGCTTGCATTTTATTAATACGATTCATGGTTGTATAATTATTTTATGGATGTTTGGTTAATTATTATCATTATTAAAAAATTGTATTTATAAAAAAATTGAATGCACGTGACATATGAAAAGATTGATAAAAATTTTTTTCTCCCTTCCCCCTTAAATATATACTTCTTGACTCCTAAAATTTTTTTTTTTCAAAAAAAAAATTCTTCAAGATGTATAACTATAACGGCTTTTCGTCCTTGGAAAATTTAAACATGCTAATCAACAAAATTACAAAGGCCAACAAGAATACTTTGCCGCTGAAACATATTAGCAAACTTGTCAATGATTTAACAAAATTATTGTATGAATCCGACTATTATGATGTAGAAATTAAAGTTGGAGTAGAACAAGATTTTAAAACCTTTAAAGCTCATTCCAATATTTTGAAAGCAAGATCTTCTTATTTTAAAGTAGCTTTATCAAACAATTGGGTAAAACGATCTGAAGATGGTATTATTTTATTTGAAAAAGAAAACATTTCTCCAAAAGTATTTGAAGTTCTTTTAACGTAAGAATAATTTATTTTGTTAATTAATTAACTAAATTCATTATTATATAATAATCATTTTATTTTAAATAACTAAACAATATATACATATCAATACTCTAAAATTATTTATTTTATTTTTATTTTGTTCTGTTCGTTCATTTATTTATTTTTAAAAGATACATTTACAATGGAATTGTCAATATTGATAATTTGAATTCATTTGAAATACTTGAACTTCTTGAAGCATGCGATGAATTAGATTTTAATGAACTAATTGACAATTTGCAAAATCATTTATTCAAAGATGAAAAAGAATGGATTCAACATAATTTAGTACATCTTAATCAAATATCATCTAAACATCAATCATTCCGTTTACTTCAAGAATATTGTAAGGAAGTGTTTCACAATAATCCGGTATTGTTTTTAAAATCTGATGACATTTCTTTATTTGAAAAATCAATGCTTATCTCTATATTGAGTAGAGATGATTTAGAAGTAGAGGAAATAGATACTTGGGAATACATTATTCAATGGGGAGTGGGACAATTTGAAAATTTGGATGAAAAAAATATTTCAGAATGGAATAAAGATGACATCACTGCATTCAAAACTTTATTGGATGATATTGTTCCAATTATTAGATTTTATGGGATACCATCATCTGATTTTCATGAAAAAATCAAACCTTATAAAGCAATAATTGATAAGAAAATATACGAAGAACTTCTTCAATATCATATTACTAATAAATGGCAACCAAGATTAATTCTTCAAAAATATCCAAGAACAAAAGGAAAATTATTAAATTTAGAAATAAAGATTCTAATTTCTAGTTGGATTGATGAAACGTACGACATATATGAACCACGTTATGAATTTAAATTGGTTCAATGTGGAAGTCAAGATGGATGTACTAGATCAGTATTTGAGGATAAATGTTATAATATTGAACAAACTATAGTCATCATGAAAATTAAAGAAACAGGCGAGCTGGTTGGGGGCTATAATCCAGTTTGTTGGAATATAAAAGAAAAAGCTCCAAATGATGAATATTGGATTAAAACTGATGAAAGTTTTATTTTTAAGATTGATGAAAAGCAAGCAGCCTTTTCAATCTTGAGTAAAGTCAAAGATCCTGAATTTGCAATATATCATGATCGACAAAATTTTAATTTCATTGTAGATGATATGGAATTTTGTGGATTTTCTATAAATTTTGGTGATTTGGGATTATGTAACAGTATTGATAATAATCCTTATTGTCGTTACTTATATTATGGTGATTCTGATGATAATGCTTATAAATATAATTTGAATCTTACAAATCAGATCAACAGCATTCATTTTTTAGAAGAGTTTGAAATCTATAAATTAGTCAAGAAAATTAATGATTATTAAATTAGGTAAATTTTCTAAATTTCCTTTAAGAAATTAATTATTATTATATTTGTTTTTTTTTTTTTGCAGATTAAATAAATCGGGTCTTTGATTCAAAGAAAAATTTATTATTTATTTTGTATAACCAGTGACATGAATTACATCTTGAGAAAAATTCTTTGAAAAAAAAAAATTAAATTTTTTGAATCTAATGAATATAAAAAATATTTGTTGTATATTTCTAATTTTCGTCAATTAAAGCAATAAAAATTTAATTACAACTTGAGAATCTATAAAAAATTGGGAATTAACAGGTTGAGAAAGATCCATGAGTTTTTGTAGAACAATATTTGGATGTTCTGTTGTTGTAATCGAATTCCATTTGTCATGTGTTTTTCTAATAGAATTTAATTTATCAAGCTGTTCTTTAGAATTCATATTACAAATATCACAGTTTTTTAATTTAATTAAATAATCATCAAATGAAACTTGTGAATTTCTTGACATTATCTGGATCAGCATCTATACACTTGTATGATAATTCAACATAAAATTCAAAAGCATTGTTAGGGAAGCCTGGTCTTATTCCTTCACCTTCATAAAATATTAACAAAAGTTGTAATCAATATGTTTCACTTCTCTGGACTTCAAGAGCTACAGTGTGTGCCACAATAAATCATCAACTCCAACTATAATATGGCCAAATTTTTTATTGCAGATCATACTAAAAATAGAACATTAAATTTATTTAATATTTTCAAGTCTGAGAGTATTGAATTAGGGATGCTGCGATGTGATTTATATTTTTTGACAGCATATTCAGCTTGTTTGCAATTTAGA
>CAJVPN010001175.1:0-16816 GCA_910592215.1 Entrophospora candida
ATTACTAAATTTTGATCCCTGAAATCTTTGGTAATACCAATGTTCACTTTGTCTGGTTTTGTTGCAGTATGCCCCATGTATCAAAGGCATGTGTGATTTAATTAGTTGTTTGGATGCATATTTAGATGAAAAAACCAATATTTCTGAGGGTGATGACATTTATTTAAAAATCTATGGAACTGGCACATTATCAAATGGTGAAATTGTGTATGCTACTAGTAGATTTCATGGTAAGGCAAGGTTTAGTGATGTTGCAATTTCAATAGACAATGTTGATTATTTAACTGATAATGGATTATCTTATGGAAAGGCAAGCTATATAGAATTTCATTTATTAAATATATTGTATTCATTAATTATATTTAATAATTTGTAGATAAATGTTAGCTGAAATTTCATTTTCATTTAATCATTCTGTTTTGCCTGTTGTATTAGTATGTTGGTATGATTATTGTTCTAAAAGACATCCTCTAAAATATGGATGTTCTCATATGAAATTAATAAAATATTATGATGTATTCCATTTAATTCTATTGCAGGATTAGTACATTTGGTAAAGAGATTTGATTTTAAAAATGAATTCTTGCAAATAAATTTCTTTTTTAATTTATTTAATTAAAATAATAAATAAATTTTAAAAAATACTCGTTATATTTATTTTATTGATATTGATTTAGTTATGTAAGATTCCTTGAGGATCTTTGTAAATTTTATATTAAAGGATCCATGAAACTCAAGGAATCCTTAAATTTTTTGAAAGGATCTACAAAAACCAAGGATCCTTTAGGATTCTACAGCATTTTGAGGGATCCTTGAGTTGGGAGTACATGAGATCCATTTGAAGTCCAATTTTTTGCCTACTTTTTATTATAAAAACATTCACTGTAACTTACGTTGGTTATGTTGATCATTCTTTAATGATCTGTGACCAATTCCACTATGCTTGTTAATTCCGTATATTTTTATATTGCGTATTTTATTTGTATTTAGTAACTGTATATAGTACTTTACTATCCCGTGATTTCTACGCTGCCCGGGCGTAACGCCACACATTTAATGATTGTCCGCAGATAACTAGTTACACTGAAATTATAATTGTTTTTCTTTCACATCGATAGTTTCTTTCAAAAGTAGAAAACCAAGCAAAAAAAAAATGTCAACTCAAATTCTTTCTAAAAAACTTCAATTTGGAACCGAAATTGGAAATCATGTTAATATTGACAGTATATATAAAAGGATTTTAAAATCAAATAAGATCCATGCAATTTCAGAACCAAATTCTACCAATTCTCAAGTCATTGAAAGAGCTCGAATTCCAAATGGATTTATTTCCGCTTTTTTTCAATCTTATAACTATCATCAACATTTAAAACTTTCACCTGATGATATCTGGTTAGTTATTGCCCTAGGAGTCAGTCAACATATTAATTTTAATTCGGAAAAATATCGTTATATGTTTGTTGAGCATGAAGACAAAAAAGAAATTAATGTTTATGTTGATGGCCTTTTGGATTTTAGTAATGGAAGCATTGGAGGAAATTGGGATCGAGCAGTTCAACTGTTAACTGATGCAACTGATCGTCAAGTTAAAGAAGAAGTTGGAATAAAAAGATTATTAGAATGTAATTTTACAACTACAACTCCTACCACAAAAACTGCTAGTAATATCGTGTTATTAGATAGTATGAAATCCTATTTTAGTTATAGAATGTCAACTAGGTGTGGCATTCCAAAGATCACTTTAACTGGTACTCTAGAAGATTGGACGAAAATTCAAGAAAAATTAGTTCAATTACGTAAATTAAATTTGGATTTAGATTTTTGGTTAAATAAATTAGATCCAATTATTGGGGAATTTGTTTCAACTTATAAAGGTGAAATAAATGAAGATTTTTGGAGTAGAGTTTTGTCTTATCAATCTTATGGCTCTGGTGAGCCTACTTTAACCGGTTGGATTACTACGTTCTTTCCTTATACTCATGATGGTCGTCCTTTAGGAGCAACTGCACGTTTGAGTGATTTACCTTGTGGTCGAGTTAGTGTACCCTTTATTGGTAGTTTTGTTGAAGTCGGCATGGATTTAAAGCTACAACTTGTTACGGGTTTTATAGGCTACAAACAAGAAAGTGCTAACAACAATGATGGTGATGCAGAAGTTATTGTTTCACCTGTAATTAGTTGGGCGGTTGCTGAAAATAATGAAGAATAAGCTGAAAGTTACAAAGAACTAGCATATTGATTTATTATTATTATTATCATTGCTTTGATTTTAAGTTGTATATATATTTTTGTCGTTATTATTTTTAAAAATTAAATTAAATGACTTTGGTATGCTTGCCAAGTGACATGACTTGTTACACTTAACTTAATGTAGTTTAGCTTAATTGAAACATTATTTATTGAGGGCTTGTTGATGATTTCTTATACAATTCATTCTCTCTATAATGGATCTTTCTATAACGGATCTCGGACTGAGAATTTAAGCCCAATTATATGTCTCGTAATAATAAATTATTACGGACGGATTGATTTCCGCTATATAACGGATATTTTCCCCAATATTAAGCCAGATGGTCTGTTATACAGAGAATGAACTGTACACAATTGCAAATCATCAAAGAGAGGTTATTTTGCTTCAAAGATTCTTTACTTCAAGTTTTAATTACCAACCCAGTCCGCTCTGTGGATAAGTGATCTCGTTTAACGATTTTTGACTTGGCATAAGGGGGAATAGTTACGATATTGTGTTTGCTGTGCAAGCAGGCTTAATTTTATTAATATATGGCATACCGATTTTACGACTGATGCTTTTCCTGGGGGGATAGATTTATCGTATAACGAGTATTTGGTATACATTTGGTAGTAACATTGGATGCTCAACCTAAATCGCTAAACAACTTGTTGAAGTATGAGTATGTAGTTCGAATTCACCTTCGTTAAAAGTAGAACAGAATGACAGCAATGACAGCTATAATTATGCAATTGACTATTGCTTTATCTAAAGCTCTTATATCTTAATATTAGTATTAGACTTAAAGCTGTTAACCGAATCCGAAACTATTTCGGATTTCAAAAAAACAATGCATCGGTAGTAGAAAGGTTTCTGGCAAAAAAGAATTTTTTCTTTTTTAACGAACTCTATATAACATATATGTTCTATTAAAATCAATTATTTACCTGGTGGGCTCTCGCATTAACATATCTATCTAAACCATCTATATTAACTGAATTTCTCTTATTTTCAATTATACTTCTATTTGGAAAAGACCTTTTTTTTCATGAGCAAGACGTATTTTATATTTACAAACATTAAATAATTTGATATTTCAATGATTGATTATATTTTATACCGGTGATTATCTCGACTATTAATCTTTTCAAAGTCAAAACAAAACAAAATACTTGACAAATTTTCCAATTCAATTTTATTAAAAAATTATATATATATATTGATTTTTTAACTGAAAAAATAACAAATGGGTTTTTCCAAAAATCATAATTAAATATATATTAAAATATTTTTGTAAATTTATAGATCCATTTTCTTGCACAACAACCTGATGGCAATACAAACATGTTTGCATAATTTCCTTCTTTAATTCTGGCAATAGTAAATCCAATAATTATTTTTTTGAATCCTTTGATTTCATTCAACAAAATTTGCGTTTGATCATTATTATGATTTAATTTATTTTCCATCTCCTTGAGGTCATCTTTGAGATTTTTTTTCTATTTCCCTCGTATTATTTTCAAGAATAATTTTTATTTTCTTCAGATTTCCAGTGTATCTTCAATTTGTTGAAATCTTGAATCAAAATCATTTTCTGTTTTTTTTTTTTTTAGACACTTCAGCAAGTTGTCTAAGCCTATCAGAAATATATGGAAGATATTCTACATTCTCGTTGCTATCATCCACTTTTTTAATTTTTTTACAATTGGTGCATCATAAGATCTAACAAAAAAAAATTTAAATAATTATTAAAAGAAATTTATCAAAATGATTTAATTGATTAAATAATTGTTATTATTTTTACAATATATCTGGAAACCAGTTTCTCCAACAACGTTGATTAGGAAGCAAATAAAATAATTCAATGTCTATGATAATTTTTGCTTTTTGAGCCAAGAGTGCTTCGTTTGTATTATAATGTTCAATTTCATTGCTAAGCAACCCAACGAATAGATTCATTAGGTATACCACAATTATTAACGAAAATGCAACCACTAATACTGTAAGATATGAATCATCTTGCAACACCCAAGCTCCAAATGCTCCATCATCTCCTAATAAAAAAATCCATCAAATTAAATTATTTAACTTGATTATTATTTTAATGAAATATATATATAACTACTACCTGCAAGGAAATCATACATTTCCAGAATTGAAGAAGGAGATTGTGCAAACATGTTTGTATGGCCATCAGGTTTTTGTACAAGAAATGGATCTTGATTACATGAATTGTTGTCTGCAAAATATGTATAATATTTATTAACGAGGTTCCAAGGATTGTTGTGATCACCATTGAAATTAAGGTTGTCTAATGCAACATCTTGACTCGGTTTCAACAATAAAAAAATGTTTAAAATGATTGATTATAACTATTGTAATTAAGAACCAAAAGACTTCTTAGCAACTCCAATAATAATGACAATAAATTAAAATCAGTTGAACTGGTGATGGATTATTATAATGTAACCATAGAATTGAAGTAACGATTGCCAAGGAATAGGAACCTAGGTTTATTAGTTAAGATTATTATTATTAAAAATTAGTTGATTGATTAACAAATAATAATAAAATAACACCATACCAAGGTAATTCCGGAGATTTGTAATATAATTTCAATAGATTTCAGTTAAGTTATCAACTTCTACTATAATATGAATTGCTCCAAGGATAATTGTTGTGGTTAATAATAAATTTTTATTATTATCAGGTAACTGATCTGGAGAAGTAGAGGTTGCAATAACAAAGTTTAATAAAAAAATCAAATATTCCAATATAATATCTGAATCCAAAAGTGTTCCATTTATGATCCAAAATTATAATCCTCAAGCACCCCATTCAACTAATTCAACATATATATTATTATATAATAATTCTTTCAATAATGAGTATTTAGGTTTGCATGTAAGTGATCCAGGATA
The DNA here is from genome assembly GCA_910592215.1 of Entrophospora candida. Lineage (NCBI taxonomy): Eukaryota > Fungi > Glomeromycota > Glomeromycetes > Entrophosporales > Entrophosporaceae > Entrophospora > Entrophospora candida. The sequence goes on from CAJVPN010001175.1 coordinate 5,152, forward strand.
TGGAGTTATCAATTTTACGCAATATTTAGCATTATCTTTGTTGCAATTTTTGTATAAAGAAAAACCTTCCAATAAAAATATTTTATTTTTATAAACAAAATTTTCATTAACCATTGCATTATAAACAATTACTTCACTAAAAATGATGGAAATAATATCATTGAAGTTTGATTAAAGAATTTTGATGTTTTAATGATTTTTTTGTAATCCTGGTAATTCTGACAATAAACTAGTATTTGTTGCAGTATCTTTTTTAAAATATTTAAAACAATTCTTCTATAACTATGCTATCATTTACATTTAATGCTAATCCTAAAAAAAATTTTCCATGCTTGAAATTATATAAATCATCCAACATATATTTCTTTATATGGTTGTCTGAAAATTTTGATATCCATCATAAATATTATTATTTTCTAATAGCTGTTTTAATTTCCCTTTTCCATTGTCGGTCCTCTTAAACCACCCGCTAGTCCATAGTACTTCTGTTTTAATAATATACTTTGTAACTATTTTAGAACTTTGATTATCAAATGACACAATGTACATATATCCGTTTGTTGTTAAAATTAAATCATCATTATTTAGTAATTTGTAAATCTTTCAAAAGTATGAATATCACATTCATCAATTGTTGGAAATTCTTATATTTCATTATAAATTTTTTGAGCCTTTATATTGATATTTCGAAAATATTCGTCACGCTCTATTGGCCATTTAACAGTTTTCCCTGTTTTAATATCAAAATTTTTTGGTGTTTCACTTAATGTTTGTCCTGTTTTTATACATATTTGTTGAACAGTGTCTAACTTTTCTTTGCTAATAATTTTTTTAATGTAAGCTTGATTATTAATAGCCATAACTATTTTATCATATGGTATGGTTGGTCCAAATATGATATCATTTTTTATCTTCATATATGTATTTTCTATAGAGTTATCTAAATTATAAGGATCCATGAATTTACAAATGTAATTATACGATATAATACTAATAATAAAGGTTTGACCGTAGTATTTACATCAATATTAAATATTCTAATTGACTTTTTATAGTAAACGTAAATGTGATATGTTGATTTATGAACCAATTTATCATTTCCATTATAAAAATTGTATAAATAATCCAAATCTTATTATTATAAAATCATTATTTGTGATTCTACCGCCAAAATTACCAATTGGATATATATATATTTTTTTTTTTTTGAAAAGTTAAAGCAAACCTATAAAATTAATTTTAAATGATGATGCAAATTATTATTATTATTTATTGCTTGTAAATAATATAATACGCATAATAAAATAATCATATTTACTTACTAAAATGACCAAGTATATATTTATGATTAAAAATAATTATCTTGGCTATCTTGTGTATTAATTAATTTGTAGTCACTACTTTTATACAACAGTCATCATTTTTATAAAGGAATTAATTGAAAATAGAAAAATTTTTTTTTAATAAGAAATTTAAAAAAAAAATAACTATACTTATTCGCTATTATTATTATAACGAATCTTTTTGGACAATAACCAATAAACTTTTTATTCTTTATTTGTTCATCAAAAATTAATTCGTTCGTTGTTTATGTTGTGCAGGGACGATAGCGGGAAAGCCGCACAAATAAATATCAGATTTGAAGAATTATATCTAAAATTGGTTAAAAAAAAATATAACCAAAAACAATTTTTTCAATTGTGAATACGACTAAATACAGGAGATTTGGTGTATTTTTGTAGAGTAAAAATTTTTTTGACAAGATATTATTTTAAAATTTTTTTTATATACCATTACATAGCTCACTTGCAAGACACATTTAAACAGTCAAAATTAAAGTACAGTATATTTACCAAATTATCGGATGGGGCCCGCCCGCTCATCATAACATAAATTTTCTGGCGTGTCGAGTTGAGAATTTTCCGAGACGAATTTCTCAACAACCAACATAATTGTATTTGGTTCGATCATATGCTAACTATCGGCAGAAATGGACGTTTTGTAGCAATAGTCAGCAAATTTGTTGTCGTCATATCTATATGTAGCGATCCCAGTCGAAGCAGAGATGCCAGAAACTATGTTGTGAAAGAAACAGCTGTAAAAACGGATGTTGCTATTATTATTATATTTGTTGAAAGGAAATTTTTTTTTATTTACATCGCTTAAAATGAAGAAAAGGTAAAAAAGCTTCAAAAAGGCCAACTTTTTTTATTATTTGTGATAGAAAAAAAAAGCTTGGTTGATTCAATGAATTAATTCCCGAATTGTGTTTTTTAGATTAAGCTTTTTTTTTAGTGGAAAGGATCTTTATATTTTCAAAAAAAGCTTAGCTGTTCCCTTTAACAAGTTTTAAACCGAGATGCAATAGTGAGTTTTGTCAAAATATAGATTAGCACAATAATGCACACCATCAATCTAAAGACATCAGATGCTGCGTGAAAGCCATCCAAAATAGCAATGTTCTTTGATTTCGTCCAGAGGACCAATATTAGCATTGAATAGATGCAAAGCATCCTAGTATCCTATTGTATATTATGATCAATTATGCAATTTTTCAATAAAATAGTCTATTACGTGGCCAAGTTTACAACTGAGAACGCAACAATGCGAGCTTTGCTTTTTACGTGTTACATAACCATGTATACTGTGTTATTAATGTCGTTTGACTAAAGTTGTAAACTATTAACATCAAATTCGCCATTAAGTCAAGAATGACGCAAGTAAAAAATTGCTTTTAAAGGCTAATAAAATATAAAAAAACTTGTAAATGTACATTCCGAGGTCTTTTTTTATATTTTTCTTGAGTATCCCAATCTCTCCTTTGTTTCATTAGTTGTTCCCAAGGAGCTAGGTTTTTCTTTTGCTGAATACAAATCCGATTTCCACATGCTCATTTACCACTAAACTCGAACATTTCTTATAACGTGATACATTATTGGGGTAAATAAAACCATCAGCACTTTATGTTTCAGGGTCAACTAATTTTAATTTACGCAAAAGCTTTTTATCGAATTACTTATAATGGAAGTTTTTATAATACCAATTATTGATTGATCGAGTTATTTTGCAATAATAAACCATCTTTATCTTTGTCTATGGTAGTGATCAACAAACTTCTGGTCTTCGCTTGAAAAAGAATAGCCTCGGTCCTCACAGAAGAAAATAATAAATAATTAACATTCTAATAAAATAAAACTCGGACATTTCTTATATATTAATATTAATAAGGTGATAATAGTTAATAAACTTTTAAAAATAAAAACATTGTCTTTATTTTCTTTGTTTAAAGGGCTTGATAAAGGCAACAAGTGTAGTTAATGCTTTGGTAAAAGGTAACGATTGTGGAGCTTTGGTAAAAATCCCACATTTACTTGCTTTAGTAAGCAGCCAAGCAAGGTTAGGACTAATGTTGGTTAAATAATAGTGAGCGTTAACAACGATTGGTAATGTGATTTGCTCTAGTGAGTAAACAAAGGTTTGGTACTGTTGTATGTGAAATTGAAATTATGTGAAATTGAAATATTATGGAGTGGGGTGAAATTCTGATTGGCTAATTTGAATTTCACACATGTAAATTTGAATTTCACATATGTGAATTGCGAATTCACATAATTTCATTTTCACGTACAACAGTCCCACAGATTCGTCTAGGTGCAGTAATTGAAAACCAAAGTAAAGCCGTAAACTAATTAATTGACAAGCACCGAATTATTGTAAGTTATTAACTGACAAAAGTAGCTCCAAAAATTAAGCCGTAATTGTATGACACTTTATAATATCACCATTTAACAAGAATCAAAAAAAACTGTAAAACGTTTATTATTCCATAACATTATTATAATTTAGCTTTGGGAAACAAATAAGGATAAAATAAAAAGATGATAATAATTTATAGTGAAGATTAAATTAGTCATTCGTCAATTTTTTTTTCTGCTATTAATTAATTAATTAATGTTGTTAGTAATAATTAATTTACAATGAAAATTTTATTCACCTTCAACATTTTGGAGAAAAGAGCTAAAATCAAGATTATTTAACGAACTATCATTACTTGTATAAATTTTCAAGCTTTTGGATTTAGTGATCTCTCCATCTAAGATTCTACTTGTATGATATGCATCTAGATGTGGTTTGGTACTTGTTGTGAACCATTGCCACCACTACTAGCAGTATTACTACTATCATTATTATTATTATTATTATCATCATTATTTTCATGAATTTCCTTATGTTTATTCATAGCGAATTCATAAAGATCTCTACTAGTTAGTCTTTTTGATGGATCCACATCCCAACACCTCTGCATCATTTGTGCATAATATTCAAGCATTCCAGGTAATATTGGTGGTCGTAAACCTTCTGCACATATATCAAAAATTAAACAATGATTGTGAGCTCTATCATCAAATGGTGGATGGCCTGCAAATATTTCCCACATTAACATCCCAATGCTATAAATATCTGATTCTTTTGTGTATTTTTTTCCTCTTAATAATTCTGGTGCAATATATGGTAGAATTACATAGATTTTATTTGAAATATCTTCATCAACTGGCCCACATGACCCCAAATCAGTAATATTAACACCACCACCTTCACTTATTAATATATTACCACTATGTAGATCACAGTGTATTAAATCTTTTTTATGTATATAAAATAATCCATCACATAAATATTTAAAGATTTTAATTCTATCTTTTAATGTTAAATTTGAATGATTTTTTCGTAAATAATCTCTTAAATTTCCTTTTCGATAATAATTTAGAACCATTGCATAATTTCCATTATCTGGGAATTTAGTTATACCATGACAAGGAACAATTAAATTCGATTTAATTTTACAATAATTCAATACCTGTAATTAATTATACAAATAAAAACAATCAATTTAAATAAATGGTTTAATTTTGTTTAAATAAGATCAATTACCTCATTAAAAAAAGGATTTCCTGGATCACTTGAATTATTTAATGATTTTAATATTACATACTGAGCTCCAAAATAACTAAACTCCTTTTTATTTTCATCATAATCATATATACATCCTCTTCTCCACCTGGCAGTATAAATTGAACTGAATTTACCTTCAGTTACCTTTTTTATATTTTTAAATTGCTCATAAGGTATCCATTCTATAATTTTATTTGGAAGGGATGAAAGCTGTTGACATTTTTGAACAAAATCATCAATTATCACATTTCCAGATGTCCAAGTGCTGAAAAGACCCTGTAGGCGTAGACCAATACACTTTTCGCAAAATTTATCAGAGTATCTTGTTATTTTGCACTTGTTACATTTTCTTGGTTTTCCTTGTTTTTCCATCGCATTATTTAGTTCAAAAGCATAAATATATTTTTCTATACAATATTCTTTTTCTTTTGCTGAAAGTTCTTTGTTTTCATAGACTAATTGTAAAAAATAACTTTTTCCTTCTTCTCTGCCAGAAGCAGTTGTTGAAGTAGCAATATCACACATTTCAACATAAATTTTCGACACTAATTCCTTTCTGTCTGGTGTTAATAATCTTTTATACGACATTTCTAGCTTTATTAATATTAATATCCTTGACTTTAAATGGTTTTTATTTTCAATATAAATATTACTATTTTACAAGAAAAATTATCAGTAAAATAATTTTCAAAAAAGAAATTGATGTATACTATTTAAAGTTAGCATGGTGGACGTTTGAAATGTTACATTAATTTTTTATGCGTGTAACGTAATTTTAAAGTAAAAGTGGTGACACGTTGATATGTAAACACGTACTGTAACTTTACAGATATATTCTTTAACGTTTTTTTAACTTAATTCCAGCTGCATCCGTCGGCATCCGCGATTTTGACACACTTTACTTGGTACTAACATTTCCAATATGGTATTATGCGGCAGATGTGTAATTTGCAACGAAATTAGAGTAGTCTCCGAAGTATAGAAAAACAAGTATAAATAAAGCAGAACTGGGAGTTGGGTTACCTTTTAAAACATTTTCAAGGTATAATAGTGAAAAAGGCCAAATGTGCACCTTGTAAAGAAACTAAAACTTTTTAAACAATAAATAAAACTACTCAAGGAAAAACTGAAGGAGGATACAACAAGGTATTTATTCTATATTGATATGTTTTTTATGGTTGAACCAATATCTAGTTTGGGTTTTTAGTAGTGTTGGTCGCCAAAACTATTTTGAAGAGACGAAAGTCAAAACTAAAATTAAAAGTTATATGTCAAAACTAAATCAAAAGTCAATAGTCAAAAATCAAAACTAGTTTCTACTTATGGCGAAACCTTTTGACTTTCGCACGGTTGCGAAACTCTCTAGTTTTGGAAACCAACACTAGTTTTTAGGTGGTGATTTCTCCAATATAAGCAATATTGAATCATGATTAAAGCTCTAAACTGTCGGAGCTTTTAGGCTAAAAACTACTTGGCAGTCAGTCCCTGGTAATCTAATTTTTAAGCTCTGCTTATTTAAAATTAAAATTATTAATTTCAAACTTATTATATAGTTGGCTCGGTCTAAAGACCTCCTAAATTTTGGGCAAATTTTAAAAGTATAGAAGTCACTTTCTTTCCTACTTTTTTTAAAAAATAGCGCCATTAGTTGATAGGATAAGTATTTAATTTTAATGTAATGACCGAGGTATTCCCAAAAAAATTATTTGTTGTAGCGTTCTTTTCTTTTTTAAAACACGTACTTTACTATGCTCACTAGTAATAGTAAGAAATAATTTTTAACAATTTAAATTTTTAGTATGCTTTTTTATCGAAAAGTTCGTTTAATTTCATTGGGCTTCCGTCCATAATTTAGTTTCATATTAATATGTTTTTGGCGGAGATAGAGGGATTCGTAATGGTTATCTAGAAATATTTCTTAAAGGAGCAATTTATGCTGATATGCATGATCGTTAAAACTAAAATCACGTGAAGTCCTATTTTCCACATGACGCAGCAATAGGAGGTCTTTAGACCGAGTCAACCATAGCAACCAGTGCCTCAGTTGAACGAATTTTTCTGGAGGCACAGACTTAATTACTCAAAGACGTTGTATTTTAGAACCTGAAACAATAAAAGTTTGAATGAGTTTAAAAAGTTTGCGGAAATGATGATGAATTTTAAAAAATAAAACGCCCTTAGAGTTTCTATTCAATTTATTTGTTTCATTCGTTATGAATTTGAGTCTTCTAATTACATCGAAAGTTTAGTCAAATAAAACGAGTAATTCAAATGAAACAAATAAACAAATATTCAATAAAACGAACAAAAAGAATAATTCAAATAAAACGAACAAAACGAACAATTTGAATAATTCGAATAAAATGAACAAAACAAATAAAGCGAATAAAATAAATAATTCGAATAAGAATTATTATGAATAGAAGCGTATGAATATGGATAAGAAATTACCATGGTATAAAAATTATAGACTGTATCTATTTAGAAATAAGATCCTTCCAGCATCTCTACTTCGCAACACATTCGCTAAAACCAAGTTACAAGTTATTATAATTTTTTTGTGAAGTTTAGGTCAAGTGTAAACTGAATAACCAAAGTGAACTGTTCAAAGCTTTAATCATGATACAATCAACTTAAAGTTTTTATTTTATAATAAATTAATAAAGTAAAGATTAAAGATATTTTGTTTTTTTTTATCTACTCTTTATCAGCAAATCAACATTTATAATTATATATTTCATCAAATATATCTAATTCAATTAATCTAGTAAGAATAATTCTAAAAAAAAAGAATTTAACAATCATATATAAAATTATTATTTATTAAAAAAAATTTATTAAAAAATACAATTTATTATTGTTATTAATTTTGAGAAGATAGTTGTAGACCGTCATCATATTGCATGGATTGTTGTATGGATGAATTTGTTACTAATGGGTATTTTATTACTGAGCATGGTGATAATGAATCATTGCCCATCATTACCATCATTACCATCATTATTATCATTACCACCATTATTATCATTACCATCATTATTATCATCATTATCATTACCATCATTATCATTATGAATTACTTGATCTGTTGTAGATATATTGGTATGTGTTTGATCTATTGCAATATTATTTAAACCTGGAGTACTTCTTTCTAATCCTGGTTGTAAATTTGGATCCATAGTATTAGAAACTTGCTGTAAATTTGAGGTTGGAGGAAGTGATTGATTAGCTGACATTAATTGATTTAATAATAGTTGCTGTAGTAATTGTTGTTGTAATGTTTGACATTTTTGTGGCTGCTGTTGTAGTGATTGTAGTAATTGTAATTGTTGTTGTTGAATCGAATTAGGTGGACTATGTATTTGTGGTGTGATAACAAAATTACCAAAATTATTATTGTTTCTGTTGTTTCTGTTGTTATTGCTATTAAGCAAACTATAAACAGCATTATGATTTGAAGGACTTTGAATATTAGATGATGATATTAATGATGGTGTTGCTGTGGAAATACCTCTCATCAAATTATCATTGTTATTAATTTGATCTTGAGAAGAAGAAGGGGGAGGAGGGGAAGAAGGAGGAGAAGAAGAAGTCATTTGTGTGCTATGAGCTGATGATGAAGCATCCTTAGTTGATGATAATTCTTGTACATTCATTTTTTGTTTATTTCTACGATATAAAAGGAAAAGACCAACTAATGTAGCAATAATCAAAGCAAAACCAACTGAAATCACAATTGCTAGAATTGTTGTAGAACCAAGCCCTGAATCTGAGGTTGATGATGTTGATGATGTTGATGTTTTACTACTAGAAGATAGACCAGGAAATGATTTTACCCATTTGTAATCAACTATATTAAATATTTGAATTGAATTACTTATATTAACAGGTGGCCCAGCTTTATTTGTTATATTACCTAAGATACATAAATGATTTAATATACATATACATATACATATATTATCATCATTATTTTATAATTAATTTATTTATTTACCAAATGTTACCACCATATAATCTCCAATTAAGTCTGCTTGATGGCGTGTAAGTGAATTGACAGCAACTTCTGATGTTACTTGAGGTGTAATCCATTTAAAAGGTTTTGTAGTTGTGTCTAATACAATTAATTCAGGAGTAGGTGTTGTACCCTGTTCAGGTGTAGTTCCTCCATAGACTATTATTTGACCATTGGTAGCTAAGAAATAAATGTATAAAATGAAAAATTTTTTTTTAATAATGATATAAGAAACAATCAAACAAATATTTAATTATTATTATTATTATTTACCATATACAGCTGTATGTCCAACACGGGTTTCAATGTCTAGACCACCAACTGTAGTCTGATCAATACAAAAAAATGATTAATATATTTTCCAATTAAAATATATTTCTCCTATTAAATTAATAATCACCATTAAATCCCAAGTATCAGCTTTAGTATCATATAATGAAAGCTTTTTTTAAATAAATAATAAATTAATATTAAATTAATAACTACACATTTTTTATTAATCATTATAGTTATTATTTATTACTTTATTCATGGGGACTGCAGTTATATGACCAGTAACACTAGAGTGGTCTCTTCCACCAATAAAAACAATTACTCCATTAGCAATCAATACAGCAACATGGTCAATCCTAGGAGGTGGCATACTTGCACCAGTTTTTCCAATTAGACTCCAGGATAAATTATTTCCATCCAGAATAAAAAAGTCATTAAAAAAAATACCAGTAGTAATACCTATATCATGTACTCCATCATGAATATATAATTTTCCAGTCAATGGATCACTAACACTTGAAAATTCTCTACGTGTTTCAGGTGCAGTTCCTTGAAAAGCAGGTGGATTTACTAACCATTGGTTGCTTTTAAAATCATAAGTGTAAACCACATTTTTCAAATTCAATTCACCAGTTGCAGTATCAAGCATAATACCACCAAACAAAAATATTGTATCATTATTAGTGTTGGAACTAGCTTTAGCCCATGCTGATAATACTGGCAATGGTGAAGTTTCAGTTAAATCCTTCCATGGTGGAGTTGTTGCATCAAATTCTTGTGATAAATCAAGAGAAAAAAATTCTTTTGATGGTAGATGATTAGAAAAACCACCCATAACATATAAATTATTGTTAACCACAACAGTGGCATGTACAAATCTTGGGTCGGTTGGAACTGAATCTACCACTAAACATAAGCATTTGAGCAATATTAAAAATATTAAAAAGATGTTCATTATTTTAATTATATATAAACAGCTAAGTAAAAAAAGATCTCATTTTTATTGTCTGTTGTTATATTATATATTCCATGTTACATGCCAAATAAAAACAAATGAATTCATTAATTTGACACCACATATTTATTGATGATGTTACCAAAACAATGGTTGGAATCGACTAAACTTTTTTTTGAACAACTAATAGTCGACTATCTTGGGCGACTAATAATAATAATAATAATAATAATAATAATAATAATAATGCTAATACTATGCTAATATTATTATTGTCAGACAAATTACATTTTGGTGTTTTATCATTCAAAATGGAAAAAAAATTTCTATGCTGAAGAGTATCAATACCATCAATATGATGATGACGACGACAATAGTGGTGGTGTTGTTGGTGATAATTTTACATATGAAAAAATAAACACTTTCGATACAAATTACAATAGTTCATTAGCTTCAAGTTCTAATGATTTTAAGCGGTAGTTCCAGATGACCTTTAAAAAAAACGAATCGTAACATATGGTTTTGTGTGGAAATATTTTGAAAAAATGAAAGATTCAAATGGAAATGAATTCGTAATTTGCAAATTAAAAAAAAATTTTAGTATTGACTAAAATAGTTTAAAATAATCAACTAATAGTCGACTAAAGTTTGACCAGCTAGTAGTCGACTAAGGATTTTTTGGACGATTCCAACCTCTATACCAATATAAATATTTGAATACGAGAACGCAACACTAATCAAATGTAGCCAATAGTTCCAATTCTACATTCTCAAAAAGTGTTGTTTTTTTTTATAATAAATTTATAATAAAACCTTAAATTCGTGTTTCGCCAATTATGTGTAGAAATCTGTGATAAAATTTTCCTGAATTTGAGTTTATATGTTGTGCATGAATTTAAAATTCAAATTCACGCACAACATATAAATAAATCCATCCAATGAAATTCGTTGTTTCGGCGATAATGAATCATAAAGTTCGTTGTGACGCGATTTTCATATACGTTTCATCCTATAAACAATTATCTATGGAATATGTAGTGAGTATACATTAGAAAACGAGTAGATGTTTTCATACTAAAATCCATTTTTCATGTACGGAAGAGGCCTGGACAATAAAAAAGGACCATAATGTGAAAAATCAATTTTAATCAGTCCTCTTTATGTAGAGCGTTTTTGTCTTAGAACCATACTCAATTTGAATAATTAATACTTTGAGATCTTAAGGTTTCAAAACCACCTTGAAATTTTATTATTATGGTCCTCTTTTTATTGACCAGACAGACCAAAAATATTCCACGCTGGTTCTCATGTTTTTAGGTACAGTGAAGTCCATTTTCCCGTAGTACGTATTTTGTATCAGTCAGTATGCGGTTTTTCAAATCAAAAATACGGGGGTATTCATTCCACAACTCGTACCTATTGCTATTATCTACATAATTGTCTATAGGGAAAAAGATTTGTTGAAATGA